>JARNME010000066.1:0-252367 GCA_030179655.1 Scaptomyza flava | reverse complement strand
CGTGGCATTCAAATTTTTGCTGCAGATCCTTGTGGAATGTCAAATGCTACCTTCGTACCAAATTGGTGACTCTAGCTCAAAGTTTGTATAAAGTGGGGAGAGGGGGGCTATGGGCTGGGGGTGGTATGGTTGGGCGTGGCATCCAAATTTTTGCTGCAGATCCTTGTGGAATGTCAAATGCTACCTTCATACCAAATTTGGTGACTCTAGCTCGAAGCATGTAAAAGGTGGTGAAAGGGGGGCTATGGGCTTGGGGCGGTATGGGTGGGCGTGGCATTCAAATTTTGCTGCCGATCCATGTGGGATGTCAATTGCTATCTTCATACCAAATTTGGTGACTCTAGCTCGAAGTTTGTATAAAGTGGGGAAAGGGGGGCTGGGGGCGGTATAGGTGGGCGTGGCATCCAAATTTTTGATGCAGATCTATGTGGAATGTCAATTGCTATCTTCATACAAAATTTGGTGACTCTAGCTCAAAGTTTGTAAAAGGTGGGGAAAGGGGGGTGGAAGGGGTGCGCGTGGCTCCAAAACTTTGATGCAGTTTTTCGGGGGTCGTTGCAAGCTATCTTCCTGCCAAATTTGGTGGCTCTAGCTCCACAACTCTGGAAGATACACGCATTCCCGTTTTTGACGAAGCGTTGGGGTGGATGGGGGCGGCTAGGGTGGTATTGGTGGGCGTGGCATCCAAACTTTTGATGCAGGTTTTGGGGGGTCATCATCACCTATCTTGGCACCAAATTTGGTGGCTCTAGCTCAAAAACTGTGGGAGATATAGCCATTTCTGATTTCAAAATGCGGTGGGGCTGGGGGCGGAATGGGTGGGCGTGGCTCCAAAATTTTGATGCAGTTTTTTGGGGGTCGTTACCAGCTAGCTTTCTACCAAATTTGGAGGCTCTAGCTCCACAACTCTGATAGATACACGCATTCCCGTTTTTGACGAAGCGTTGGGGTGGATGGGGGCGGCTAGAGCAGTATCGGTGGGCGTGGCATCCAAACTTTTGATGCAGTTTTTGGGGGGTCATCATCACCTATCTTGGCACAAAATTTGGTGGCTCTAGCTCAAAAACTGTGGGAGATATACGCTTTTTAGACTTTAAATTGCGGGGGGGCTGGGGGCGGAATGGTGGGCGTGGCTCCAAAATTTTGATGCAGTTTTTTGGGGGTTACTAGTAGCTATCTGCCCACCAAATTTGATAGTTCTAGCTGTAAGGATGTGCGAAATATGAGGATTTATCGGTTTTGAGTTATCGAATTTATCGATTTGCCAGCCCCCCAGTTATCGTAGAACCCCCATCTTGACACTTTAATTTACTATCCCATAGATAAAGAGAATTGGAAAGTTTCAAGTCTCTAGCTTGAAGGGTGTGGAAAAAAGTTGCGAACATACAGACGGACAGACGGACGGACACCATGACGGACATTGCACAAACCCAATATACTCTTTACCTTCGGTATCGAGTATAACAATAAAAGGAATGGGTTGCTTTACATTTTCTGAAAATGAAAATGTTGTTGCACCCAGTGATGCCAAAAAGAACTCTATAATGATTTTCGATGACGTAGCATGTGAAAAACAGGATAATATTCGAGCATATTTCTGCATGGGCAGACATAAAAGTATAGATGCGTTTTATTTGTGTCAAACGTATACACGCATCCCAAAGCATCTTGTGCGTGACAATGCAAACCTAATTATTATGTTTAGGCAGGATGAAGTCAATATGAAACATGTGTATCAGGATCATGTAGGCGTAGACATGTCGTTTGATGCATTTAAGAATATTTGTCAATTTTGTTGGAGAGAAAAATATGGATTTTTATTAATAAGTAAAGATGACCCGCTAGAAAATGGACGTTATAGAAGGGGGTTTGCTGATTTTATTCAAATTTAAAATAAAATAAAATACAAGAAACTAGTCCTATTAATTCACTTATCAATAATCTTTCGCAATGGCAACAACACTAACGTTGACGGGTAACAACTCGATTTTAATAGCTAATTATCATCCTCCCATAGAATTAAGTGGGAGCTATGAATGTGCACTAATTGATTTTATATGTAAAACTCGGTCCCAAATGTGGACTACGATAATAATTTATTCCATATTGGGGAGCATATTTTCGAGATACCTGTGGGATCATATGAGCTTAGGGATATAAGTGAATTTATTAAAGAGAAAATGAAGAAAATAGAGCCCAATGAATTAAAGCACCCGCTAATCGAGAGCAATAATAATACCCTTCAAGTAGTGATTTCATCTAAAAAAGATTCAATATATTTTAACAAAGAGCGTTCTATCGGTCAATTATTTGGATTTAATAAAAGAGAACTAAAACCAATGCAACGCATATATCAGATCAACCTGTTGACATTTTAAAAGTAAATACGATTCGTCTGGAATGTAACATTGTAAGCGGTTCATATGTAAATGAGGTATCAAGTCATGCTCTGCATGAGTTTGCACTCAACGTTCCGCCAGGCTATAAATTGAGTGAGAAACCAAATAATCTTATTTATTTGCCAGTTAATACGAGCGAGATACAGTCATTAATAATACGTATCGTTGATCAGAACGGAAACTTGGTTAATTTAAGAAAAGAGGTTGTGACACTTCGCTTACACTTAAGGCGCCGATAATGATTATTTATAATAATAAAAACGTGCGCTATCCACCCCCAGCGAGCACTTTGAGTTCTACTACAGAAGGATACAGGTCGACGAAAAAAGTACTAACACCTGAGAACAAATTATTTTTAAAATCTCTGGGTCTAAAAATAAAAAAATAATGAGTAGTGTATTGAATGTTCGAGAGAAAGCCTATTCGGATGAGAGTATAATCAAGAAAGAATATCATAGTTACTCTCCCTATCTACAAGCATTTAAAAGCAATGATGAAGTTAGGATTACTATTCAGAATCAGGACTTATATGTATTGCCTTGTGAGAGTTTTATTAATGTTGAGGGCACAATTTCTTTGGCGGATAACTCGCTTGCTGTAGATGGAAAACTTAAAAACAATTGTATGAGTTATCTCTTTGACGAGGTTCGTTATGAATTAAATGGAATTGAAATTGACCGTACTCGATTTGTTGGTATTTCAACAACCTTAAAAAACTACGCTTCCTTAAACAAAACGGAGAGCTGCATGTTAGAGAATTCTGGCTGGTTCAATGGAAATGATAGAGAGCTGTCGAACGGATACTTTAATTTTTCTATACCTCTTAAATACTTACTTGGATTTGCTGAAGATTATAACAAGGTCTTACTAAATTGTAAACATGAATTGATATTACTCATGACTAAAAATATGGAAGATGTATACTACACTAAAATTGGAACTAAGGAGTATAAGCTAAATATTTCTAACATTGTATGGAAAATACCACATGTAACTCTGAGTGATGAAAAGAAGTTACAAATGTTTAGTTTGACTAAGAGTGGAGGCTCACTTCCACTTGCATTCCGCAGTTGGGATTGTTACCTGAATCCAACATTAGCCGAAGGCACACAACATGTTTGGAATGTTAAGCTAGCAGCTAATAGAGAACGCCCTCGATTTGCGATAATAGCTTTTGTAGTGGACGATAAACTAACACATAATCATTTGAGGAATTTAAAAGTGTATCTTAACTCGGAGAACTTTCCGTACGATGACATGAACATTAATTTTAAGCATGAACGATACGCAAGTTTGTATGATATGTATACAGGATTTCAAGCAAGCTACTATATGAAGGAGTCTGAGCCATTACTATCACCTATAGAGTTTAAAGAGAAAGCACCAATGGTTGTTGTAGACTTATCACATCAGAATGAAACAGTTAAAACAGGGCCAATCGATGTAAGAGTTTCAATTGATCTCGATAGTGTTAGTGTGAGGAATACTAAGGTATATTGCCTGCTTATGCATGATCGATTAGCAGAGTATTCGCCTTTGACTGGAATAGTTCAACGCATCGTTTAAAACCAATTTAGTACAGAATCAAGTTGAAGTTGATAATCATTGAAATTAATTATATTAAATATTATGTACCCTCTTTTAATTAAATAATAAATAGAAACATGATGAAATTAATAAGAAAATAATTTTTATTTTATTCAAGTATACTAGCATAAACATTTACATTTTCAGATACCTCAAATTGAGAGTTTTCTAAGATGAGAACAAATTTAAATAAATTATTTAGTGCACATTGATTTACTATTTCTTTGTGTATTCTACAATTTGTAAAGAAGTTTGGATATTGCGCTAAGCTCTGTTCAAGATTTACATCTATTATTTTTGTGTGTAAAAATTTACTTAAGAACTCTTTTTTAGCTCTTCCTCTTACTACTACAGTTGCGTAACTATTCAATGGCTTTAGTATTTCGCCAAGACTTAGATAAGAGATGTCACCTTCAGACCAATCTAAGCCGTCCACATACTGTTTGGTTATCTTTAAGGTTTTCCTAGTCACTTCATCCAGCTCCCTCATGTGGTAGGGTGGTTCAAAGTGAAAAAAATTGGGTGTGACGGACCCAGCTTGCATAAATGCCAACTCTTTGACAAACATCTGCCTTTCGTTTCCGAATACATATTGAAAGTCAACTAAAATACATGAGTTTCTATCTAAAATAACCATTTTGTCTCTAACGTTAAATATGTACTGATAAACTCGGCGAAAATCAATTCCTTAAATATTAAGGTTTATCTTATTTTACGTTTAGTTTGAAAAAGCAGTTAAGAGAGGATGGATACGCTACACTTGAATAAAAAGAAAAACTCAAGGAAAATTCAAGATCATGAAATAATTTTTGGATTTGAGTATTTTGTTAGTCTAGAGCTTAAACTAAAGTGTGGGTTTTCTACGAGTAGAGATTTCACACCTATGGTTTGGCTGCAGCAACATAAACGTAACTTTATTGGAGTGCGAAAAGAGGAGTGGATTCAATTATTAACTTTTAAGGAGTACATCCAAATGAAACTGGAGCACTTTGACTTCTTAATGCCAGATACAATAATTGAACATCCATGCTTGAGACCGTTAAGTGTCATTTTAAAATTCGAAAATCAGATAGGCAACGAATATTAATACTCAATCAGTATGGTAATAGAGTTGAATTTGATAGTGACTCATGGAGGACGCTTATAAGATTAGGAATTTTTTTAACAACATTTTTGTGTTGGAACACATTACTGAAAAATCAAATAAAGAATATATATTATAACTATATTATTCCAAAGTGTGTAGAGATGCGTAAATATAGTATACAACTTTCAGATTTAGAAGCGACTTATGATTATGAGTCAGAAATTGATCTTACTCGGTTACTGTTTGAAATTTCAAAAAAGATGGGTAAAGAAATAAAAAGAGATGTTAATATTTTTAGGACACAATTTCATCATAATATGAAACTAAATAAAAAATGAAATGCTTTGAGGAAAGTTAAAATATTCATTTAAGTCAGTCTTAAATAAACGTTTGCCGAGTATACTACAAAATGGAGCTGAATTCTAACTTTGGATTTAAAACAATTGTCAAGAAAATCGATGATTTTTTAAAAGAGTTTGAGGAAATGATTTTTCCTGAACATCATAATTGTTTGAAGAATATCGAGAGTTTTTCTTGGCGTAGAAAAACTACCATCTAGTTACATCCAAATTTGGCGAGCATCTTTCAGCGTGCAGCTGGTCATCCGATTTAACTACAGAGGGAGTCAACACATGTGGATGCTTTTACTACAGCATGCGTCTGACAAGGCTAGAACGCCTAATGGCAAAATATAAAAATTTAAACAAAAGAATTAACAAACAACGTTTAAGTCAATAAGGCATAAAATGCATGAATACTAGATTTAAAAATAAATATTTTATAGTATACATAGAAAGAATAATAAATAAACTATACAACTTAAACCAAACTACCTCTTTTATTCGTTTTGAAGTCAATGCAGGATATAAGATTTTCCTAGCACTTGACCAAAATAAAAGCAGGTATATATATAATATCAAAGGTTAGAAAGGGATGGCGCTAAATATTTAAATATCAAGCCCAAAGGATTGTAAAATAGTTTTCATGTTAAGGACGGTGGGGACCAATCAAAATCGTATAAGGGGCGTGGCTTATTAAATTAATACAAGCAGGATCACTTTCCCCCTCTAACACACATTCTCCTTCTAACACTTTCTTTCCCTAACTCTTTCCCCCTCTAACACACATTCTCCTTCTAGCACTTTCCCCCTCTAGCTCTTTTCCCCCTCTAACATACATTCTCCTTCTAACACTTTCTCCCCCTAACTCTTTCCCCCTCTAACACATTTTAATCGTAATCAACAAGTATCAATACTCTTGCTTAGAAGCAATGTATTGATCCTGCCGCTGCCGCTGCTGCTGCTGGTGCTGCGTTCGCAGAACCCCAGTACATCGAACAAGCGTTCGCTTTTCTCTATTATCTATCCTTTCTTCCTTTGCACACTGCTACTCATGATCATAAACATTCATTTTTTGACGTGTGTTGCAGGTTTATAATGCCACTCACGTCAAAGAGGCGCCCTCTCGATTCCAGATCCTTTGATCACTACTACTCATGAGCATAAAAATTCATTCATGATTGCTTGCTTTCAGGTTAACAATGCAACGCACGTCAAACAGGCGCCCTCTCGACTCTCTCTTATCTATCCTTTCTTCCTGTGCACACAGCACCTCATGACCATAAACAGATTTACAATGCCACGCACGTCAAAGAGGCGCACAATTGACTCTAACACTAATTAGGTAAATAACCAAATCTGTTTCTCTGATCACTGCTTCTCACAGATGCTGCTGGTAAAGTGGTGGCCTAGGAATGTTAATCCTTTGTTCTCCACATTAGGCTAATCAAAGGAGGGACATGATCGTGGGAAAAAAAGGGTCATAAATTATGAAAAAAAAGGGTCAAAGATCAAGGGGGCGATAAAAGGGTCATAAAAATTAATGGGGTCATAAATTGTCGGCATCCCTTTGGCGTAGAACCCCCAGTTCCCTACTACTCGTATCTTTGATTGAGTTTTCGATAATAACTTCTTATTAATTTTTTTTAGATCGTACCCGAGTCACGTAAATATTGCAGGGTACGTAAAAATTAGCACGCAAACAAGATTGAGGGCAGACACTCCTAAAAGGCTTTGAGCCGAAGTGTGACGTAGAAAAAGGTACAATAAGGTAGGAGCTAACGAACAGCGAGAGTCTTTAGATGGAAGCGAGCTGAACGCAGACATCTGATCTCAGACAAGACAAATGTTTATCGGGAGAAAGAATCCTCCTTTCACATTATAGCAGTATGCGTAGCCTTAGCAAGGAACAAATTTTATTGTCTTAGAACAACATATCAACCGTATTAAAGGCTAAGAAACCCTCAACTCATCATAAATACTTGATCTCGTACAGTTTCCATGTCCGGTGGAAGAGTCATAGAACTAGAAGGGGGGGCACAACAGACCTCTCAGTTACCAAATCATTCATCGACGATTAAGGTTTATATAGGCAGGAGACATATTATTCTATTATTGATTCCCCTTTATGTTTAATTTTTTTTTTATTAAAAAGTTGTTACTATTCTACTGACTTTTATTGATTTTTTATAAATTTTTTATTATCTTGTCGGAAATTTAATTTCCGTTTGTTTTTCTTCACAAAGTAGTTTACATCTGTCAGCAATGTCAATTCGTGATTTTTTTTCTAAAAATTTTTGAGATTCGAATCTATTTTTTTAAAGCCAACAAAAGTACTGACGCAATACTGCTGCGTTTTGTACTATAACTTGAATTTAACATTTAAATGAAAGAACAAGTCCACAATCGTGGCGATTAAAAACCGGGACTTAAAAGTACGCTGTTGAACAGAGTAAAGTACTCCTTGCAAAGTGAGGCAGCGGTGGCCATCTAACGTTTCCAGGCAAATATTTTCTCTTTCAACTCCAATTCTAGAACTCATACAATAACCTTGAAAACAGGTTGATGTTTGACCGTTATATAAAAATAACAGCTAACAGCAAGCTGTTTTTAAAACAGGTTGTTGATAGATGTTAAACTGGTGGACTGTTATATCTGCATATTGCACATATACCAGCCCTCCGTTTAAACATATATCAACAACCTGTTTTTAAACCTGAAAAATCCTCTTTTCAAGGTTATTGTATGAGTTCTAGAATTGGAGTTGAAAGAGAAAATATTTGCCTGGAATCGTCAGATGGCCACCGCTGCCTCACTTTGCAAGGAGTACTTAAGTCTCGGTTTTTAATCGCCACGATTGTGGACTTGTTTTTTCATTTAAATGTTAAATTCAAGTTATAGTACAAAACGCAGCAGTATTTCGTCAGTACTTTTGTTGGCTTTAAAAAAATAGATTCGAATCTCAAAAATTTTTAGAAAAAAAATCACGAATTGACATTGCTGACAGATGTAAACTACTTTGTGAAGAAAAACAAACGGAAATTAAATTTCCGACAAGATAATACATTTTTTTAAATAAAAAAAAAAATTAAACAGAAAGGGGAATCAATAATAGAATAATATGTCTCCTGCCTGTATAAGCCTTAATCGTCGATGAATGATTTGGTAACTGAGAGGTCTGTTGTGCCCCCCCTTCTAGTTCTATGACTCTTCCACCGGACATGGAAACTGTACGAGATCAAGTATTTATGATGAGTTGAGGGTTTCTTAGCCTTTAATACGGTTGATATGTTGTTCTAAGACAATAAAATTTGTTCCTTGCTAAGGCTACGCATACTGCTATAATGTGAAAGGAGGATTCTTTCTCCCGATAAACATTTGTCTTGTCTGAGATCAGATGTCTTCGTTCAGCTCGCTTCCATCTAAAGACTCTCGCTGTTCGTTAGCTCCTACCTTATTGTACCTTTTTCTACTTCACCCTTTGCTCAAAGCCTTTTAGGAGTGTCTCTGCCCTCAATCTTGTTTGCGTGCTAATTTTTACGTACCCTGCAATATTTACGTGACTCGGGTACGATCTAAAAAAATTAATAAGAAGTTATTATCGAAAACTCAATCAAAGATACGTTTAAAAGACATTATGGAGGTAGTGTTCAGTCAAATGTTTAGTTAGAACAATCAGCGATATAATAGGACAGCTAAAATTCCATACATAAAAGTAAATCCTTAAATTTTTAAAAGATTTGAAGACATTTTTATTAGTCAGACAAAAATCTAAATAAATGATTATGTGTGTATAAGCAAACATAATACTTAATTGAGAAGAGCTACTCACCAAACCGGAAAACTTAAAATGTACAATAATATAAATACAATACAAAATCCCTATAACAAACATATTGAATGACTGTGAGGCTACCGAACTTACAGACATTTTCTAGAGAGATAAAATTGAAAAAACAGGTATGCACTTACTTGGTTGAAAAAATAATAATAAGAAAAAACGGATAAATTGATAGGGGTTTTAGATGGGAGCAACTCATGGAAAAATGTGAAGTACGTAGTAGACTCGATTATGACTTCACGATTTAATGTAAACCATAATAAATATTTTGGGTGTTACATTGTTCGATCAAATTTCCTCCGAATACTTTATAAATTTTTTTAATAGCTCTTGGTGCTTGATGTCGTTGTCTAATGTTTTTATATCCAAATTATATGTTTTGTGGGCTGGTGTGTTAAAAGTTGCCTTGGAAAGTAGCTGGAAATAATATGAATCAGGGGATCCAAAATCGGTACAGAGTAGAACAATGAAATACTATTCAAATAAGGCGCCTACATGCAAACCGTACATTATCTAGGTAAAAGTTAATTATGTGTGTACGATTGATGGTCCAGGTGAGGATCGCTTCGTCGTATGGGAGGGTGGGGTGTCAAGTGATGATGGTGAGCGATTGAGTCTTTTCAGGATGCCAGGCTGCCGTAAACAGTGACAGTACTTATAATATAATATAAGTAAATATTTTGTGTACCCGTATAACAGCCTATTTTTATTTTTAAATAAAAAATTAACAACAATTATTCCCTTCCATCAGTTTGATAGATTAATTGGCTTCCGTTTTTAACAGCCCAGTTTTTGTCAAATAAAGGGCGATTGAATATAAATTGTAGGAAACATCGAAAATTATTAAAGTAATTTTAGAAATGGAGCGCAATAAAAAAGTAACATAAGGGAAAAATACTATATGAGATGCAAAAGAAATAAATAAACAAAATAATAATTAACAACAATAATCAGCAAACAATCAGGAACATAGAGCACATTCCATTAAGTAACATAATAATCTCAAAGTGCGTGATAAAATGCGAAACGGAAAGAACCAACTAATAATGTTGAAGAAATTCTATAAGACAGTTCCGTCTTTCCACTAATTGTTTTAACTGTATAACCTACCTAGCTCAGGCAAGCAAATTGTTCTTAAAAGCGTCAAATAGTAAACACTTTGAAACGAAAAGATCTGATGCTCCTTAAGTGTGAAAGTTGTAACACTCATGTGTTTAAGTCAGCGATTAGATTCTGAGCAAAATTTAATCTCAATACCTAAAGCTGATAAAATATAGATACAGACATATAGTACTTGAAAGCCTACGGTGTTGATCTACATATTGATTAAGAATAAACATATCTGGGATCAAGCATGCTTTCGTTTATGCAGCACAGAAAAAAAAAAAATACTATGACTCGGTTCAAAAATTGAGAGGCAAAACCCTTAAATTTAAAGGCAATATATAAAGTCAAATAACATAAAAGAATAAAATAAAAATTAAATAGCAAAATAATAAAAACAATATACAAATGTTATTAGAATGGAATGACATACTTCTTTTAAATCTTACTCCCTGCCGTATTATATGTAAAGGAAAATGGACCAAGAAAATAGATTGTGGACCTAAACAAGAACAGCTTTATCTCGCTCTTTCAATGTACGAATTATAACCCACTAGAATCATAATAGAATATAGTCTAGCAAAACTGCTTACTACTTACTACTTGAAGTCTAAACGGTCTTAATACCATGAATCCTAAGTTAGTGAAAATTATTGTAAATGACTTGCTTGCGCTCTTTTTATTAGTTTAATATACAACTATTGCTTTACCAACATAAAAAAAGAAAAGTAAATCTTACTATACAATTATTAAACCAAATCTTATTATTTGGAGCCTCCTCCACCAACAGTATGCAATAAAATCAAACCCTAATCTAAAATCAAAAAACAGGATCAAGAGCTAGGGTGTATAAAACGACTAATACAAAGGAAGAAAAAACCGAAAGTACCAATATTTAGTGGGTATAAACCAATCCGGTGATAGTTAAAGTACATTATTTTAAAAACACACTACAATTAAAAATTTTAAACACTCTACCGCCCGTTTTGCAAAATACCGACTCTCAAGTCATCTCGAGCTTTAGTACATCACAACCGTATTTTGCCATCCAAATTCAATATTAATGCAAAGGTTCAAGAATAATAAATCACAATACAATGGGTTCACGAATTAAATAAATAACTCAGATCATGAAAAAATAAATCCTTTAGCGACAATAAGTTTTGAGCACTAAAGAAAATAAGTCTCCTTAAGAAATAATTATAATAATTATATGAATAAATACGCCCTAATAACAAGGCATCTAATAGATACTTAACCCTTAAATTAAAACATTTAACGTATTCATACTTTTCGAAACAGTGTAAGACTCATATCTCGAACTGATAAGCTAGTTCAATGCACTTCCTTATTAAATGCAAGAAAAATGGGGAGAATAATGAAATAAAATATTACCATCCATCAATTATAAGAAATTAGTCACGAAATTTTGTAAGTTCAAGCAATGAGTTTGGAAATATAAAAATCTAACATAATCACTAAAAAAGTAGAAATGTACATAGGTTGACAGTTGAAATATATTAAAGCAATCAATTATAAAGTTAAAATCAATGTCCGATCGATTTCCCTGTTAAAATTAAGTTAACTTGTTAAGGACAATAATACAATCTATCTCGTTTTAAGCGTAAAGCCTAGTCAAAATAGCTAACTACATAACATAAAATGTTTAAAAATCTGTAGAATACTAAGTTGAAGAAGACGATTAAATATAACACAAATTAAGATAGGGTATCATACAACGTCAATAGAAGAATTTTTGAAGTCAGTAAATGAGTACAAAACACATTCTTTATACATTTTTATCGTAGGTAGCATACTGAGAAAGAGTTGGTAAAACCCGTTTATAATAATTTTAGTTGAGTATAAGAAATAGTTTGACGGATATCTTAAATATGAAAAGTGTCATTTGATGAAAATCTTAAAGCGAGCAGAGGGAAAGTTAAGGAAAAGATTATTTGATAAGCCTAAAAGATTACCTTAAGGAATATAAGGAATGTATAAGCAAATATATTATTACTGAGATAGAACAAATCCAATATATGGGGATTAAAAAAATAATAATAACAATAATCTCAATAAACGATGAAGTATAAATATTAAGATCAAAATTATTTTGTTAAAACATGATTTATTATACCAGCTACACGAGCTTCGTTAAGCTTTCAAGTGAGTACTAGAACTAAGGCTTATAATATTGACTTAAAAAGGCTTTTTATAAAGCCGAAACAAAATCATGGAGTATGACTTGTGTGTTCTACCGGCTTGTCATTAATCTTAATGTTCGGTGTTTGTGTTTGCTAAATCCCTCAACGGAACAAGCTTAATATAAATCTTAAATTAAACATACTACAAAAATCTATAAAAAAAAATAAAAATATATATATATACATAAAATAAAATTAAAACATACCCATAAGAAAAACATAATTTGATAGTTTCTTAACAAAGTACACCAACTGAAAAAATGTTCATTGGTTTATTAAAAAGTTATACTAATTAGCTCTATAAAAGTAACAGAAGTCAGTGCAATAATCAAAACAGATATATGCAAATAAAGGTTAGAAACGTAAGTAGCGAATAAGTTGGGTGTGCGTTAGAAGGAGGGACAATCAATAAACATACCACCTGCATTTCATAGACGCTCGTGTATAGAATCGCATAACGGAGCGTGTTTTAATATAATAATACAAGCAGGATCACTTTCCCCTATAACACTTTCCCCCTCTAACACCTACTCTCTCTAATACTAACTCTCTCTTTCTCCCTCTAACACTTTCCTCCTCTTACAACTTCCCCCTATAATATTTCAAACTAAATCTGCAAGTCCCAATACTCTTGTGTTGATCTTGTTGCTGCTGCTGCGAAAAAATTCCCATCCCTTGCTTACATAACACTCACGAATGTTGTTGTTCTTGTTGTTGTTGGTTTTGCTTTTGATCATAACAATGCGGCCTACGAATGTACTGCCCTTTGACTAGCGTACTTCAAAAAAGCACAATCTTGTCTCCATCCTTTTATTCTTGATCACTGGTTTTCACAATCATAAACATTCATTGTTAATGTTTTGCCTGCAGGTGTGCAAGACAACGCACGTCAAACAGGTGCCCTCTCGACTCTCTCTTATCTACTTATTCGTAGCTAAGAAACCTGCTCACAGTTGACTCTCTCTCTCTTATCTACTAACTTGTAGCTAAGTAACCAGTGCACACTTGACTCTAGCATTTAATAGTTTCATAGGCAATGTACTTTGCTCACTGAACCTCACGGACGGTGATACCTATAACACATTAGCCAACTAATGTACTTGACCTTTGACTAGCGCACTTCAAGCATGCACAAACTTGTCTCTAAGTCTTCCTCCCTCTAACACTTTCTTGCACACAGTCTCTTTCTAACACTTTCCCCCTCTAACTCTTTCCTCCTCTAACACCTTCTCCCTTTTAACACTTTCCCCCTCTATCCTTTCCCCCTCTTACACCTTCTCCCTCTAACACTCCCCCTCTTAAACCTGCTCCCTCTAACTCTTTATAATCTAAATGTATAAGTATCAATACTCTTGTTTAAAAACAATGTGTTGATCTTGCTGCTGCTGCCGCTGCGAAAGAAAATTCCCACCCTTGCACACATAACGCCCCCACGAAGGTTGTAGTTGTTGTTGCTGTTGACAATATCAATGTACGTGTGCAGCGCAACGTACTTAAAACAGGAGCACACTTGACTCTAACACTAATTGGTTAAATAGTTAAAACTGATCCTCTCATTCACACAGTCATAAAGATCAACGTATTGATCCTGCCGCTGCTGCTGCTGCTGCGTAGGAAAATTTGCATCCCTTGTTCACAGAACTCCACGAATCTGTATGTTCTTGTTGTTGTTGCTGTTGACCATAATAATGCAACGTACATCGAACAAGCGTTCGCTTTTCTCTTTTTTCTATCCTTCCTTCCTTTGCAGACTGCTACTCATGACCATAAACATTCATTCTTTATTGCTTGCTTTCAGGTTAACAATGCAGCGCACGTCAAACAGGCACCCTCTCGACTCTCTTTTATCTATCCATTCTTCCTGTGCACACAGCACCTCATGACCATAAACAGGTTTACAATGCCACGCACGTCAAAGAGGCGCACAATTGACTCTAACACTAGTTAGGTAAATAGCCAACTCTGTTCCTCTGAGTACCTGCTTGCAGGTGTATAATGCAACGCAGGTTTAACAGGCACGCACTTGACTCCAAATCCTTTGATCACTAATTCTCACAGATGCTGCTGGTAAAGTGGTGGCCTATGAATGTTAATTCTTTGTTCTCCACCCTAGTCTTATCAAAGGAGGGACACGATCATGGGAAAAAAGGGTCATAAATTATGATATGGAAGGGGTCAAAAAACAAGGGGGCGATAAAAGGGTCATAAAAATGAATGGGGTCATAAATTGTCGGCATCCTTTTGAGTTAGAACCGGCAGTTCCGTACTACTGGTACGTACTTACTTGGTTGAAAAAATAATAATAAGAAAAAACGGATAAATTGATAGGGGTTTTAGATGGGAACAACTTATGGAAAAATGTGTAGTACGTAGTAGACTCGACTATGACTTCACGATTTAATATAAACCATAATAAATATTTTGGGTGTTGCATTTTCCGATCAAATTTCCTCCGAATACTTTATAATTTTTTTTAATAGCTCTTGGTGCTTGATGTCGTTGTCTAATGTTTTTATATCCAAATAATATGTTTTGTGGGCTGGTGTGTTAAAAGTTTAAGGTGTGAGCCTTGGAAAGTAGCTGGAAATAATATAAATCAGGGGATCAAAAATCGGTACAGAGTAGAACAGTACTATTCAAATTAGACGGCTACACGCAATCCGTACCTTATCTAGGTAAAAGTTAATTATGTGTGTACGCGTGATGGTCCAGGTGAGGATCGCTTCGTCGTATGGGAGGGTGGGGTGTCAAGTGATGATGGTGAGCGATTGAGTCTTTTTAGGATGCCAGGCTGCTGTAAACAGTGACAGTACTTAAATCGTAAGGGAACTAATTTTCGTCGTCGGGCAGCTAAATTGTGATTATGAGAAACGATATAGCGGCATCCCCGTTTACTTTACCGTCTGTAAACGGCAGCTCACTATCGGATGTTGAGGGAGTTGAACTGATGTTACCTAAATGTGAAAATCTAAATAAATATGATATGAGCTTAATATGTTCTTTAAAAAACTACATTTTGGAAAAAATTCCGGTTTATTAAAAATCAATTCACATTTTAATTTAATATAAGTAAATATTTTGTGTACTCGTATAATAGCCTACTTTTATTGTTAAATGAAAAATAATCACAGCTATTCCCTTCCATCAGTTTTAAAGATTAATTGCCTTCCGTTTTTAACAGCTCAGTTTTTGTCAATTAAAGGCCGATTGAATATAAATTGTAGGAAACATATGATAAATTATTAAAGTAAGTATAGAAGTGAAGCAAAAAAATAAACATAAGGGAAAAATACTATATGAGATGCAAAAGAAATAAATAAACAACATAATAATTAACAACAATAATCAGCAAACAATCAGGAACATAGAGCACATTCCATTAAGTAACATAATAATCTCAAAGTGCGTGATAAAATGCGAAACGGAGAGAACCAACTAATAATGTTGAAGAAATTCTATAAGACAGTTCCGTCTTTCCACTAATTGTTTTAACTGTATAACCTACCAAGCTCAGGCAAGAAAATTGTTCTTAAAAGCGTCAAATAGTAAACTCTTTGA
Organism: Scaptomyza flava; assembly: GCA_030179655.1. Lineage (NCBI taxonomy): Eukaryota > Metazoa > Arthropoda > Insecta > Diptera > Drosophilidae > Scaptomyza > Scaptomyza flava. Next base: position 236,249 of record JARNME010000066.1, on the reverse strand, counting down.
AACGAAAAGATCTGATGCTCCTTAAGTCTGAAAGTTGTAACACTCATGTGTTTAAGTCAGCGATTAGATTCTGAGCAAAATTTAATCTCAATACCTAAAAGCTGATAAAATATAGAGACAGACATATAGATCTACGAAGCCTACGGTGTTGATCTAAATATTGATTATGAATAAACATATCTGGGATCAAGCATGCTTTCGTTTATGTAGCACAGAAAAAAAATACTATGTCTCAGCTCAAAAATTGAGAGGCAAAACCCTTACATTTAAAAGCAATATATAAAGTCAAATAACATAAAAGAATAAAAATTAAAATTAAATAAAATAATAAATACAATATACAAATACAATAATGGAATGACATACTACTTTTAAATCTTACTCCCTGCCGTATTATATGCCAAGGAAAATTGACCAAGAAAATAGATTGTGGACCTAAACAAGAACAGCTTTATCTCGCTCTTTCAATGTACGAATTATAACCCACAAGAATCATAATAGAATATAGCCTAGCAAAACTATTTACCATGAAGTCTAAACGGTCTTAAGACCATGAATCCAATGTTTGTGAAAATTATTGTAAATGACTTGCTTGCGCTCTTTTTATTAGTTTAACATACACACAACTAGTGCTCTACCAACACAAAAAAGAAGAATAAATCTTACCATACAATAACTAAATCAAATCTTATTATTTGGAGCCTCCACCACAAACAGTTTACAATAAAATCAGACCCTTATCTAAAATCAAAAAAAAAAAAAAAAAAAAAAAAAAAACAGGATCAAGAGCTAGAGTGTATAAAACGACTAATACAAAGGAAGAAAAAACAGAAAATACCAATATTTAGTGGGTATAAACCCATCCGGTGATAGTTAAAGTACATTATTTTAAAAACACACTACAATTAAAAATTGTAAGTACTCAACCGCCCGTTTTGCAAAATACCGACTTTTAAGTCATCTTGAGCTTGAGTACATCCCAACCTTATTTTGCCATCCAAATTCAAGATTAATGTAAAGGTTCAAGAAGAAAAAAACACAATACAATGGTTTCATGGATTAAGTAAATAACTCAGATCAAGAAAAAATAAATCCTTTAGCGACAATAAGTTTTGAGCACTAAAGAAAATAAGTCTCCTTAAGAAATAATTATAATAATTAAATGAATAAATAAACATGGCATCTAGAACAAAAAGGTTTTGTTCTCATTAAAATTAGTAAAGCAGCTACAAAAAAAAAAATAAAAAAATAAAAATAAAAACAAGAAAATAATGGAAGTGAGTTAAGGAACAGTAGTAGTAGATACTTAACCCTTATATTAAAACACCTAACGTATTCATACTTTTCCAATCAGTGTAAGACTCATATCTCAAACTGTTAAGCTAGTTCAATGCACTTCCTTATTAAATGCAAGAAAAATGGGGAGAATAATGAAATAAAATATTACCATCCATCAATTATAAGAAATTAGTCACGAAATTTTCTTAGTTTAAGCAATGAGTTTGGAAATATAAAAATCTAACATAATCACTAAAAAGTAGAAAGGTTGGCAGTTAAAATATATTAAAGCAATCAATTATAAAGTGAAAAATCAATGTCCGATCGATTTCCCTGTTAAAATTAAGTTAACTTGTTAAGGACAATAATACAATCTATCAAGTTTTATGCGTAAAGCCTAATCAAAAAAGCTAATTATATAACATAAAATGTTTAAAAATCAGAAGAATACTAAGTTGAAGAAGACGATTAAATATAACACAAATTAAGATAGGGTATCATACAACGTCAATAGAAGAATTTTTGAAGTCAGTAAATGAGCAGAAAACACATTCCTTATACATTTTTATCGTAAGTAGCATTCTGGGAAAGGGTATAGCAAAACCCGTTTATAAAAAAAAAGTCAAGCTGCTAAGAACATCTTACTGTTTTCATTTTCTTTATTTTAGAAATTGATTTGATATGTGAGTTTGATGAAATAATTTATGTTGAGTATAAGAAATAGTTTTACTGATATCTTAAATATAAAAAAGTGTCATTCGATGAAAATCTTATAGCGAGCAGAGGGAAAGTTAAGGAAAAGATTATTTATTTTTTTTTTTTTTTAATTGCTGGTCTTATTTATTGAATCTTTTCTAGTGAATTAGAAAACTAGCAATAAGTATACAAATCTTATAAATAAATCTTAGCTAACAGTTCATTTTTGTTTTTGACTGTATTCTGAGTGCGCGTCCCTAAAAATCAGCGCTGGGTTGCTAAGTCGTTACGACGAAGACGGGATCGGCTGCGCAGCCTTGTGAGACCTCTCGCGAGATGATTTGTGTGCGATGAGAGCTTGATAAGATATTTTACTTTTTGTTCCTCTATTTCCTCCTTGACTGTTGAGATGTTTAAGTCTTTATGAATGTTTTCGTTTCGAACATACCACGGTGCCCCGGTAATGGTTCTCAATATTTTTGACTGGGCTCTCTGGACAATGTCAATGCTGCTGTTGCTAGCGTTCCCCCATAACTGGGAACCATAGGTCCAGATTAGTTTTAGAACAGAGTTGTAAAGCAGGACCTTGTAGTCCAAACTAATGGAAGAGCGAGCATTTATGAGCCAGTGGAGGCTATTGGCTTTCAGTTTGAGAATTGTTCTTTTAGCTTCAATGTGTCGCCGCCATGTTAGTCTTCTGTCTAAATGTACGCCCAGATACGTTACATCGTTTGCTTTTGGAAGTGTGGTGTTGTTTAACGTGAGCGGTGGACAATCTTGCCTGTTAAGGGTGAAATTTACTTGCTTACATTTTTGTTCTTTTACCTTAATTCGCCAATCTGATAACCATTTTTCCACGTTGACCAGATGAAGGGCTAGTTGCGCTGTTGCTTGTATTGGGCATCTGGAGCGGCTGAGAATAGCTGTATCATCAGCAAAGGTAGATGTTGTCAATCGGCTGCTTATTGGGATGTCCCAGTACGCTGCCCTGTGGAACACCAGCTCCGATACCGTGTTCGTCAGACATTGCAGTGTTACATCTTACTGCGAACTTCCTGTCGTATAGGTACGACTTAAGCAGCTTATGTGAGTTGTTTGGGAGCATTGCTTTGATCTTATGCATTAGACCTTCCAACCAAACTTTGTCGAATGCCTGAGAAACATCCAGAAAATTGCAGTGCAGTATTCTCTATTTTCGAACGCGCTTCGTATCTCTGATGTTATTCTGTTACCCTGCTCAATTGTTCCGTGCTTTTCACGAAAGCCAAATTGGAGTGATGGGATTATGTTATGAAGATTCAAGAATGGATTCGGGACAGCAAACATTTTTCAAAAAGTTTTGATAGACACGGTAATAAGCTTATAGGTCCATACGACGTGGGAACTGTGTGATCTTTTCCAGGCTTTGGTATCATAATGATGATTGACTTTTTCCATCTGTCTGGATGGTGGCCAAGTTTGGTGATAGCATTGAAGAGCTGGGCAATTATGCAGATTGCACAGTAAGGAAGCTCAATAATCATCTTTGGGGTTATTTGGTCACCTCCTGGAGATTTTTTTGGGTTCAGTTGCTCTTTAATGATTCTAACGATTTCATTCGGGCGAAACTTGATTGGATCATCTTGAAGCTGAGAGCCGTTTGAAGAAGTCGGTAGTGCAAACGTATTTGTTGCAGGGTTAGGTTGGAACACTTTTTGGAGATGAGTAGCAAATGTGTTAGCTCTTTCTTCATCGCTGCGAGCCCAGCCGCCTGCGAAGTTTCTTATAGGCATTACTGTTTCTGTTGGTGAGCTTAGAGTTGGGTGAGCTCTCCACAATGAGTTTTTCGTACTGGTGGTTGATAATTGCTCGATGTAACGGCTCGTCCTCGATTTTTAACGCTTTGGTGAATTTACGTGTGTCGTTTTTTAGTTTTTGCTTTGCCGATGGCGATCTGTTCGATTGCCAGTCACGTCGTAAGTGCCGCTTTAAAAGAACGAGCTGTTCAATTTGTAGATTTGTTGTCCTTTGGTTGTGTATTGTTTTTGGTGTTTGATGCATTGCGGTGCGAGCTGCGGCGACGAAAACCATCTCCAGAGTGTTAACAAAACTGTCAATGTCAGCTACATCAACGAGACGTGGCTTAAGCTCAATGTGTGAGCTTATATACTTTTTATCCTCGATAACGAAGGTAAAAAGTATATTGAGTTTGTGCAATGTCCATCATGGTGTCTGTCCGTCAGTCCGTCTGTCTGTCTGTCCGTCTATCCCTCTGTATGAACGCAATTTTTTGCCACACCCTTCAAGCTAGAGACTTGAAACTTTCTAATTATCTTTATCTATGAGATAGTAAATTAAAGTGTCAAGATTGGGGTTTTACGATAACTGGGAGGCTGGCAAATCGATAAATTCGATAACTCAAAACCGATAAATCCACATATTTCGCACATCCTTACATCTAGTTATACCAAATTTGGTAAGAAGATAGCTACTATCAACCCCCAAAAAACTGTATCAAAAATTTTGGAGCCATGCCCACCCGTTCCGCCCCCAGCCCCCCCCCGCACTATGAAATCAGAAATGGCTATATCTCCCACAGTTTTTTAGCTACAGCCACCACATTTGGTGGGAAGATAGCTGGCAATGACCCCCAAAGATCTGCATCAAAGTTTTGGAGCCACGCCCAACTATTTCATACCCCTTTCCCCTCCTTTTACAAACTTTTAGCTAGTGCCACCAAATTTGGTATCAAGATAGCAGTTGACATTCCGCATAGATCTGCATCAAAACTTTGGATGCCACGCCCACCCATACCGCCCCCAGCCCCCTTTTCCCCACCTTTTATAAACTTCGAGCCGTTTTAATACTGGTTTCGAGTATGCCGCAGTCGGTTGCATCCGACTGCAACGTTTCCACTTGTTAGAGATGTGGCCTGTAGAGAGTTTTCGGCAAACTTTTCATAGTAGTGGTGCTTGAGGCGGCTTCTGATCAAAATACCAGTTCCACAGTGTGCTTTACCATCGGGATGATTTGTACCATAGAATAAGTATCCACTTATGTTAAAGTTATATTTGTTTGTAAGGTGTGTTTCGGAAAGTAGCATTACGTCGATGTGCTTATCGAGTAGGAATTGAGCTAATTCAAGTTTATGCTGTGAGACGCCATTAGCGTTCCACGTAGATATTCGTATCTCAGCCATTGATTATTTTGACTGTTGTGATACAAGCATTTGTATCAAGAGATTTTGATTACGCATTAGTTCCTGCATAGTTGTTTTCATGAATGACATAAACTCGTTCATGCTCTGCTGCAGGGTACATACGAGTGCTTCGAGGTTACTTTGTTGCTGCTCCTGTGCAGCGTTTGTGCTCACTTGTTTTGGTTGTAAGTACGGTGTGTTTGAGGCAGGAAGAGCCAGTCCGGATCTTAGGGCGCTTGCATAAGTTGCGTTATTGGTTGAGAACTCGGGGCCAAGTGAGGATCTGGCTGCAGATGAAAAGAAGACGTCTAGGTTGTGTTTCGATGGAGTGAAGGTAGTCGGTGCGTGTTGCGAGCGTACAGTGGTACAGCGCTGATGGATACGATTTTTAAGTTCCTTGTAGACTTGGCAGCCTCTGTAGTTGGCTGTATGCTTGCCTTCGCAGTTGTTGCAGAATTTTTTGCTAGAGTCTTCTTTGCTTACTGGGCAACTTGCGGAGCTGTGCAGTTCCCCACAGTATACGCATACCGAGCGCAGTGTACAGTAGGCTTTTGTATGGCCGTACTCTTGGCAGTTCATACATTGTACCGGACCGTTTCGTTTGTGCGGTTCTTCTACGGTGATTCTTCGGTGAAGTAAAAGCTGAAGTTTGTATATTGAGTGCACCTCGTTTTTTTTAAGCATCTTCGTTTCTGGTTCAAGTTCTATTTTAAAAAGTGGTTGCGGCATCCTATTCCTGTTTAAGATGTTTATGACGGTTTTTGCTCGAAATCCTTTTCCTGCAGCGCCTGTTTTATTTCTTCTGGTGTTACATCAGGTTCTATGCCTTTTATTACGACCTGCAGGCCCTTGCAGCTTTTTAATTGATACGTATAATAATTCATTTTTTTTTCGTTTAGATACTTTATGAGAACTCTGTAATTATCTTCCGACTTTGTCTGGACTTTAATTTCTTGAATTTTACCCTGTACGAGAGGGACTATGTAGAAACTATCTTTGCCTATGAGCTCGATAACTTTGTTAACAAAAGCACTGGAGCTTTTCTCGCGTATATATATTGGGGGTGGCTTCGGCTTTTCGTGACAACCCCAACGGCTTCAGAAGGCAGATCATCTGTGTTTTCTGCCAAGATGTGAAATCTATTGCTATTGTATGTAGTATCATTCGAGGGTATATTTAAATTGCTACGGGTCATTTTTGGTTTATTCGTAGAATTTTGCGGACTTAGCTTTCTTTTGATATAAATGTAGCGATCCATACCAGTCTGCGTAGCCGGCTTAACATTTTTGCTGTTTGCAGTTTGATTTGCTGACGGCGCAGCAGTCGTTGTGCTTGTTGAACGGGAAGTAGGTATCGGTGCAGTTGTGGTTGTAGTCGCTGTTGCGGTACATAGAGAGGCCGCGGCACTTGCAGTCGTTGCTAAGAGAGACGGGGAGCACGAAAACTTTCGGTCGCGTGTTGTGTGCAATACTTTATTTGTCGGATTGGGTGTTGACGACCGCGCGCGGTCGGATTGCGTTGACTCGATAGATAACAGGGACGGAGACGGTGAGCAAGAACGTTCTCTGGAGCGCGCTGTGTAAGAGTTCGATTTGCGGGTTGGGGGTAATTGACCGCTCGGGCTGCTCTGAAACTACGGAAAAGTAAGCGTTGCTCAGCCGACGACGCTCGTCTTGCTCGCGTTGTCGCTGGCCACAATTCTCGCGTTGACTCATTGTCTTAAGCGAGGTGAAGAATTTGTTAGTGCCTTTTGTTTTATATGTTATTATTTGTTAAAAGTCAATTGTTTTGTTTGAATTGCAGATTTTTAAAAAGCAATTTGTGCAGATACATTGCACTTAGCGTCTTTTCGCATAATATATATATTTTATAAGCTTCTATATCACTGCACTTTTGCGTTTGGGAATTAATTAACCGGACCACGATGAGAAAACACGTCTGCATTCGACGACAGTTGCGCTTAATACTTCAATTTACTTACTTCAATTATTTTAGAAGCCTAAAAGATTACCTTAAAGAATTTAAGGAATGTGTAAGCAAAATAAATTTTTACTCAGATAGAACGGAATCCAATATATGGGGACTAAAAAAAAAAAATAATAATGATCTCAACACGATGAAGTATAAATATTAAGATCAAAAAATTATTTTGTTAAAACATGATTTATTATACCAGCTACACGAACTTCTTAAAGCTTTCAAGTGAGTACTAGCACTTAGGCTTATAACATTGACTTAAAAAAGCTTTTTATAAAGCCGAAACAAAATCATGGAGTAAGACTTGTGTGTTCTACCGTCTATAGCTATATGTCATTAATCTTAATGTTCGGTGTGTGTGTGTTTGCTAAATCTCTCAACGGAACAAGCTTAATATGAGTCTCAAATTTAACATACTGCAAAAATCTATAAAAAAAATTAAAATTAAATAAAATTAAAACATACCCATAAAAAAAACATAATTTGATAGTTTCTTATTAAAGTACACCAATATAAAAAATTTTCAATGGTTTATTAAAAAGTTATACTAATTAGCTCTATAAAAGTAACAGAAGTTAGTGCAATAATCAAAACAGATATATGCAAATAAAGGTTAGAAACGTAAGAAGCGAACAAGTTGGGTGTGCGTTAGAAGGAGAAACAATCAATTAACATACCACCTGCATTTCATAGACGCTCGTGTATACAATCGCATAAGGGAGTGTGTTTTAATATAATAATACAAGCAGGATCACTTTCCCCTATAACACTTTCGCCCTCTAACACTTACTCTCTTTAATACTAACTCTCTCTTTCTCCCTCTAACACTTTCCTCTCTTACGACTTCCCCCTATAATATTCCAAACTAAATCTGCAAGTCTCAATACTCTTGTTTAAAAATAATGTGTTGACCTTGCTACTGCTGCTGCGAAAAAAATTCCAATCCCTTGCTTACATAACACTCACGAATGTTGTTGTTCTTGTTGTTGTTGGTGTTGCTTTTGATCATAACAATGCGGCCTACGAATGTACTGCCCTTTGACTAGCGCACTTCAAACAAGCACAATCTTGTCTCAATCCTTTTATTCTTTGATCACTGGTTTTCACAACCATAAGCATTCATGTTTTGCTTGCAAGTGTGCAAGGCAACGCACGTCAAACAGCCGCCCTCTCGACTCTCTCTTATCTACTTATTCGTAGCTAAGAAACCTGCGCACAGTTGACTCTCTCTCTTATCTACTAACTTGTAGCTAAGAAACCTGTGCACACTTGACTCTAGCATTTAATAGTTTCATAGGCAATGTACTTTGCTCACTGATCGTCACGGACGGTGATACCTATAACACATTAGCCAACTAATGTACTTGACCTTTGACTAGCGCACTTCAAGCATGCACAAACTTGTCTCTAAGTCTTCCTCCCTCTAACACTTTCCCCCTCCATCCTTTCCCCCTCTTACACACAGTCTCCTTCTAACACTTTCCCCCTCTAACTCTTTCCTCCTCTAACACCCTCTCCCTCTAACACTTTCCCACTCAATCCTTTCCCCTCTTACACCTTCTCCCTCTAACTTTCCCCCTCTTTCACCTTCTCCCTCTAACTCTTTAAAATCTAAATGTACAAATATCAACACTCTTGTTTAAAAGCAATGTGTTGATCTTGCTGCTGCTTCTGCTGCGAAAGAAAATTCCCATCCTTGCACACATAACCCCCCACGAAGGTTGTTGTTGTTGCTGTTGTCAATCACAATGTACGTGTGCAGAGCAATGTATTTAAATCAGTAGCATACTTGACTCTAACACTAATTGGTTAAATAGCTAAAACTGATCCTGTCATTTTCACAACCATAAAGCTCAACGTATTTATCTTGCTGCTGCTGCTGCTGCGTAAGAAAATTTCCATCCCTTGTTTAAAGAACGCCCCACGAAGGTTGTAGTTGTTGTTGCTGTTGACCATAACAATGCAACGTACATCGAACAAGCGCTCGCTTTTCTCTATTTTCTATCCTTTCTTCTTTTGCACACTGCACCTCATGACCATAAACAGGTTTACAATGCCACGCACGTCAAAGAGGCGCACACTTGACTCTAACACTAGTTAGCTTAATAGCCAAATCTGTTCCTCTGATCACTACTTCTCAAGAATCTTGTTTTTGTTGTCATTAAGAATGCCATCTATGATTGTGGCTTGCTTGCAGGTGTATAATGCAACTCAGGATTAACAGGCGCGCACTTGACTCCAAATCCTATAATCACTGATTCTCACCGATGCTGCTGATAAAGTGGTGGCCTAGGAATGTTAATCCTTTCTTCTCCACCCTAGTCTAACCAAAGGAGTGACACGATCATGGGAAAAAGGTCATAAATTATAATATTGTAGGGGGTCAAAAGAAAAGGGTCGAAAAAAGGGTCATCAAATTAATGGAATCATAAACTGTCGGCATCTCTTTGGCGTAGAGCCGCCAGTTCCCTACTACTTAGTATTAAATTATGTAGACAATGCTGATAATTTAGGATCATATGAATAAAACTGTTGGAAAAGTTTATGGTGCCCTAAGACAACTTTCCTTAACTCAACGCAGTTCAGCTTGTCAAAATATATTAAAGTTGGCGCTTAATAACGTTGTTCGCTATGTATATAATCTAAAATGAAACGAACACATAACCAGCCATGCTTATAAATTATTTGACTTAAATCTGACTAACCTCATTAACTATAAGATTCTAACTCTTCTCCATAAAATTATATATACCAAGTAACCTGAGTATCTTTTTTACAATCTTAGATTTAGCACGTCCCAAAGAACAAACTATACTATTGCTTAAGAACAAAAATTGCCTGTTCTGAAAGGCATTCTACATCTGGGCTGTTTGCCTTTGGAACCAATTACCAACTCAATTAAAGACCACGCATCTCAATTAAGGAATAAATTAAAAGCACATTATAGAGTATTATTATTATATTGGGGGTAAATACACTGCGACCAAATAGATGTATTGTGCCCCCTTCTTGGCCTATAGCTCTTCCATCAGGCCCAGGTGTTGCATAAAAGCAAGTACCTTTGTTGGGTCGATGGTTTCTAAATCGCTAAATTCTACAATATGTTTTCCTAGAAAACTACTTCTTTTCCTTGCTAAGGCTACGCATTCTGCTATAATGTGCAAGGAGGATTCTCCTTCCATTTCGCAGAATCTGCAAATCTCGCTGCTGACTATACCTAGCTTTGCCAAGTGACCTCGTAGTCTACAATGTCCTGTCAAGAGACCGGTGAGTATCCTGAGTCTATTTTTACCCATTGATATTACTTGCTTAAACCGTTTAAGGTTATAGCTACCCAAGAGAATCTTTGCTTGTCTGAGTCCTGGTGTCCTTGCCCAGCACGTTCTTCGCAGAAGTCTCTCTTCATTCCTAAGTTCTTGCCGTATTGTGCTTCTTCCTATACCACAGTACGGCTCGGGTCCTATTAGGGGTGTCGCTGCCCCCAGTCTTGCTTGCTTGTCTGCCTCTTCGTTCCCCGCTATTTCGACATGTCCCGGGACCCATCTTAGGGCAAGCCTTTTTGTGATCCCAGAGTGTCTAGCTTGGTTCGTACCTCACGAACTACCTTTAACCTGATTTCGGTCTTACTAAGTGCCATTATTGCTGCTTGACTATCGGATAGAATGGCTATATCCCTATTCCGATAGTTACGCTTTAGATTAAAGTCCACACACCTCCCAATTGCACATACCTCAGCTTGGAATATGCTGGTGTGCATACCTAGGGGCCCATGGTACATTAGCCGAGGGCCTACCACACCAAGACCGGAGCCTTGTTGCGTTAGGGATCCATCGGTGTACCATTTTATGGTGTGTGGCTTCATGTTGTGGACCTCTTCCAGAGATGTCCACTCCTTTTTATTACAGAGGTGAACTTGAAACTTTTGGCCGAACATGTGTTCGACTTTCATTTCGTCCCTTGGCTGTGCCAGTAGGGGAAGTTCACCCGATAGCATATCTGCCTCTACTCGACTAAGAATGTGTCCTCTCCCAACTCCTTCAACGGACATTCTTAAGAGGGTTGCCTTTTGTTGCAGCCTAATTGTGTGATGGAGTGGCGTTATCTCCAATAGAACCTCAAGCGCTGATGTGGGACAGGTCCTCATCGCTCCCGTGATTCCTACACATGCCATTCTTTGTAGCTTTTGAAGCTGCTTCTGCACAGTGATTTGCTGTGCCTTATCCCCCCATGCAATCACTCCATACGTGAGCATGGGCCTTACTACCATAAGGTATAGCCATCTTATTATCTTTGGTGATGTTCCCCATGACTTCCCGGCTATGCTACGACACGTATACAGCGCTCTGCAGCACTTTGCGATCGTATTCTGAACATGGGTGCCAAAGTTTAACTTACTGTCAAAAGTGACCCCAAGGTACTTTACTTCCTTGCTTGTTTCTATTGGACTCCCCGCGAGCCTAATCTCCCTCATCCTTTGTAGCTTGTATCTTCTGGTGAAAGGAACGATGATTGTCTTAGTAGGGTTTAAGTTGAGACCAACCTCCCTACACCAATTATAATCCTAAGTCCCAGTTGAACATTATCACAAAGAGTTTCTTCATACTTGCCCCGAGCTATTATCACAATGTCATCTGCATAGCCTTGACATTGAATACCCCTGTTCGCAAGTCTACTTAACAGTTCGTCTACTAGTATACTCCATAAGAGGGGTGATAAAACCCCCCCTTGAGGACAGCCCCTTGTGGTTGTTACTGTTACGGTACTATCTTGTATAGATGCCGTAGCCTGTCTGGACCCTAATAGGGATGAAATCCATCTCCTAGTTGTACTATCCAGCCCTCGTCTATTCAAGGTAGCCTTGACAGCATCATGTGATGTGTTGTCGAAGGCACCTTCAATGTCTAAAAATGCACAAACTGCTATTTCTTTGTTTACTACTGCCGCCCGCAGAGTACGGTGCAGCTCATACAGGGCAGTGTCCGTAGACCTTCCTGTTCTGTATGCGTGCTGCGTTGCCTGCAGTGGACTCTGTGTGAGCAGAGTACTCCTTATGTTATAATCCACCAGCTTTTCCAACGTTTTCAACAAAAACGATGTCAAGCTGATGGGTCTGAAGGACTATGGGTTGGTGGTATCTGTCTTCCCTACTTTGGGGATGAAGACCACCCTAGCTCTACTCCAAGTGCTTGGTATATGACCAAGTGCTAGGCTACTGACCAGGATTTTCCGTAGAGTGGGTAGGAGTATTCCCTGTCCCTGCTGAAGGAATACCGGTGATATGCAATCTAGACCGGGAGATTTGTAACGCTGGAAGGTTCCAATTGCCCATTTTATTTTCTCCACTGTGACCACCGACTTGGCACATGCCCAGTCAATGGCCGTTGGTCTGTGTTGACCTCCTGTTTCAAGCGATTCGCACGGTTCCCAGGGGATACTTCCTGGGAAGTGCGTCTCAAACAGAAGCTCTAACCTTTGCATATTGGTGCTCGTATATGTATTATCTTTACGCTTCAGGGCTAAATTAGCCTCCGGCGCCCGCTTTGATAATGCTCTATGGAGCCGGGCACCTTCACTCGTGCTTGTTATGCTTTCGCAGAAGTCCCTATAGTTCCTGCGCTTGGCCTTCCTAATCTCCTTGCTGTAGGAGGTGAGGCTTTCGCGGTATGTATCCCATGACCCGTCTCTCTTAGCTTTATTGAAGAGGTGACGTGTGGTGATACGCAGTCTCTCAAGACCGTCATTCCACCATGGGGCATCTTTTTCTTTACGCGTTTTCCCTAGTGGGCAGCTTTCTTCATATGCATTTTTAATGCTACTATTTAGATTTCTAACAACTCTTTCTAGCTCACTCGTGCATCTGGGTATTCCAGAGTTTTCAGTGGCTAGGTTAAGTTCTAGCGTAGACCTAAATTTTTCCCAGTTCGTTTTCCTGGGGTTACGAGTTGGTATACTACAAATAAGGAATAAATTAAAAGTACATTATAGAGTATTATTATTATATTGGGGGTAAATACACTGCGACCAAATAGATGTATTGTGCCCCCTTCTTGGCCTATAGCTCTTCCATCAGGCCCAGGTGTTGCATAAAAGCAAGTACCTTTGTTGGGTCGATGGTTTCTAAATCGCTAAATTCTACAATATGTTTTCCTAGAAAACTACTTCTTTTCCTTGCTAAGGCTACGCATTCTGCTATAATGTGCAAGGAGGATTCTCCTTCCATTTCGCAGAATCTGCAAATCTCGCTGCTGACTATACCTAGCTTTGCCAAGTGACCTCGTAGTCTACAATGTCCTGTCAAGAGACCGGTGAGTATCCTGAGTCTATTTTTACCCATTGATATTACTTGCTTAAACCGTTTAAGGTTATAGCTACCCAAGAGAATCTTTGCTTGTCTGAGTCCTGGTGTCCTTGCCCAGCACGTTCTTCGCAGAAGTCTCTCTTCATTCCTAAGTTCTTGCCGTATTGTGCTTCTTCCTATACCACAGTACGGCTTGGGTCCTATTAGGGGTGTCGCTGCCCCCAGTCTTGCTTGCTTGTCTGCCTCTTCGTTCCCCGCTATTTCGACATGTCCCGGGACCCATCTTAGGGCAAGCCTTTTTTGTGATCCCAGAGTGTCTAGCTTGGTTCGTACCTCACGAACTACCTTTAACCTGATTTCGGTCTTACTAAGTGCCATTATTGCTGCTTGACTATCGGATAGAATGGCTATATCCCTATTCCGATAGTTACGCTTTAGATTAAAGTCCACACACCTCCCAATTGCACATACCTCAGCTTGGAATATGCTGGTGTGCATACCTAGGGGCCCATGGTACATTAGCCGAGGGCCTACCACACCAAGACCGGAGCCTTGTTGCGTTAGGGATCCATCGGTGTACCATTTTATGGTGTGTGGCTTCATGTTGTGGACCTCTTCCAGAGATGTCCACTCCTTTTTATTACAGAGGTGAACTTGAAACTTTTGGCCGAACATGTGTTCGACTTTCATTTCGTCCCTTGGCTGTGCCAGTAGGGGAAGTTCACCCGATAGCATATCTGCCTCTACTCGACTAAGAATGTGTCCTCTCCCAACTCCTTCAACGGACATTCTTAAGAGGGTTGCCTTTTGTTGCAGCCTAATTGTGTGATGGAGTGGCGTTATCTCCAATAGAACCTCAAGCGCTGATGTGGGACAGGTCCTCATCGCTCCCGTGATTCCTACACATGCCATTCTTTGTAGCTTTTGAAGCTGCTTCTGCACAGTGATTTGCTGTGCCTTATCCCCCCATGCAATCACTCCATACGTGAGCATGGGCCTTACTACCATAAGGTATAGCCATCTTATTATCTTTGGTGATGTTCCCCATGACTTCCCGGCTATGCTACGACACGTATACAGCGCTCTGCAGCACTTTGCGATCGTATTCTGAACATGGGTGCCAAAGTTTAACTTACTGTCAAAAGTGACCCCAAGGTACTTTACTTCCTTGCTTGTTTCTATTGGACTCCCCGCGAGCCTAATCTCCCTCATCCTTTGTAGCTTGTATCTTCTGGTGAAAGGAACGATGATTGTCTTAGTAGGGTTTAAGTTGAGACCAACCTCCCTACACCAATTATAATCCTAAGTCCCAGTTGAACATTATCACAAAGAGTTTCTTCATACTTGCCCCGAGCTATTATCACAATGTCATCTGCATAGCCTTGACATTGAATACCCCTGTTCGCAAGTCTACTTAACAGTTCGTCTACTAGTATACTCCATAAGAGGGGTGATAAAACCCCCCCTTGAGGACAGCCCCTTGTGGTTGTTACTGTTACGGTAGTATCTTGTATAGATGCCGTAGCCTGTCTGGACCCTAATAGGGATGAAATCTATCTACTAGTTGTACTATCCAGCCCTCGTCTATTCAAGGTAGCCTTGACAGCATCATGTGATGTGTTGTCGAAGGCACCTTCAATGTCTAAAAATGCACAAACTGCTATTTCTTTGTTTACTACTGCCGCCCGCAGAGTACGGTGCAGCTCATACAGGGCAGTGTCCGTAGACCTTCCTGTTCTGTATGCGTGCTGCGTTGCCTGCAGTGGACTCTGTGTGAGCAGAGTACTCCTTATGTTATAATCCACCAGCTTTTCCAACGTTTTCAACAAAAACGATGTCAAGCTGATGGGTCTGAAGGACTATGGGTTGGTGGTATCTGTCTTCCCTACTTTGGGGATGAAGACCAACCTAGCTCTACTCCAAGTGCTTGGTATATGTCCAAGTGCTAGGCTACTGACCAGGATTTTCCGTAGAGTGGGTAGGAGTATTCCCTGTCCCTGCTGAAGGAATACCGGTGATATGCAATCTAGACCGGGAGATTTGTAACGCTGGAAGGTTCCAATTGCCCATTTTATTTTCTCCACTGTGACCACCGACTTGGCACATGCCCAGTCAATGGCCGTTGGTCTGTGTTGACCTCCTGTTTCAAGCGATTCGCACGGTTCCCAGGGGATACTTCCTGGGAAGTGCGTCTCAAACAGAAGCTCTAACCTTTGCATATTGGTGCTCGTATATGTATTATCTTTACGCTTCAGGGCTAAATTAGCCTCCGGCGCCCGCTTTGATAATGCTCTATGGAGCCGGGCACCTTCACTCGTGCTTGTTATGCTTTCGCAGAAGTCCCTATAGTTCCTGCGCTTGGCCTTCCTAATCTCCTTGCTGTAGGAGGTGAGGCTTTCGCGGTATGTATCCCATGACCCGTCTCTCTTAGCTTTATTGAAGAGGTGACGTGTGGTGATACGCAGTCTCTCAAGACCGTCATTCCACCATGGGGCATCTTTTTCTTTACGCGTTTTCCCTAGTGGGCAGCTTTCTTCATATGCATTTTTAATGCTACTATTTAGATTTCTAACAACTCTTTCTAGCTCACTCGTGCATCTGGGTATTCCAGAGTTTTCAGTGGCTAGGTTAAGTTCTGGGGTAGACCTAAATTTTTCCCAGTTCGTTTTCCTGGGGTTACGAGTTGGTATACTACAATCCATATTAACCTTAAGTTTGAATAGGATAATCCTGTGATCGGACATGGATTCTTCTGAAGAGACATGCCATTCTCTGAAATATGGCCTAAGAGACCGACTAATCAGAGTAATGTCTAATACCTCTTCTCTAACTCTAGTTACAAATGTCGGTGTCGATCCGACATTACCAATTTCTAAGTTATACTTGAATATAAAGTTGGTAAGACACTCACCCCTCTTGTTGATGTCCGTGCTGCCCCATATGGAGTGGTGCGCATTGGCATCGCAGCCGATTATAACCGGCAGCTTCTCTCTCCTGCAGTGGTCCATCAGTTTTTCTATTTCCGTTGGCGGGCAGTCCACATCACCAGCAAAATAGGCAGATGCCACCACAATAGGGGGGGCGTTTCCAATTGCCCTTACGGCAATAGGTACGCAGTCCCTAGTGAGGAATTCTGAAAGAATAGTAAAATTAATACATTTCCTTACCATAATGCATGCTCTAGGTGTAGGATCTCTTTGATCCCAGATTACCTTTGAGTCAGCGGTGTACAGGCCTTTTATACCATTGTTTATCCATGGCTCCTGTACCAGGGCTAGCCCAAGATGTTGGGTGATAAACATCCTGGCCAAGACAGCAGAGGCTGCCTTAGCACGATGGAGGTTTATCTGGGCTAGCCCAGTGACGGTGACGTTTGATGTCACCATCACTCATCCGCCGCTCTAGCTCCTGGTGATGTAGGTTGGGAGCTGCCCACATCACCGCTGACCGTCATGGTGACGTCAGCTTCTGCCGTTTCAAGCTCCTCAGCGAGCTCTTGCGAGGACATCGGCACCTCATCATCCATCCCTTCCAGCTCTGCTGGACCGAGCGTCATCTCCGCCAGGTCCTCATCCTCGGCCAGATCCTCTGATAAATCAGAGACACCTGCCAGATGAGCACTCGGAACAGTGGCGGTGGGCGGTGTGGGGGCCGAGCCTGCAGCTCCCGGGACTGTCGTCTGGGCAGGGGTAGTCCTTGCGCCAACACTCTTCTTCTTCAGACCGCTAACGGGGTTGGTCCCGTAGCGGAATGAAACCTGATGGCCTCTCGCCACTATCGCGTCCTTGGATGCCTCATCGATGCCTATCACCAACAGCGCACCTCCGCCTTCCGTCCTCCTAGACAACACCTTCCACGAGTCGGTCTCGATCTTGTTCTGGTTCCTCAGCAGAACCAACAAGGATTCGGTTGACCGATCCGCGCTTCTTGGGCAGAAGATGGTGATGTTGTGGGGCGATGGAATATCATCACCCACCTTGCAGTGCAGTGGCTCCCGGCCGCCCGGCTCTCCCAATTTTGGCAGCTGCGCTTTTGGCTGCTGGTGCTGCACGCCATGTCGCCTAACAGCGCTAAGCCTCGGTCGCATCGGCTGGGATGGTCCAGCCTTGCTTCCTCCTCCTGCAGCTGGGGCGACACGGTGACGTGGGGCTTCCCTCGTCGTTGGTGCGCGCGCTGTATCTATTGCCGCCTGCGGCCTTCTTGTTTGCCGCGCCTGGTTAGGGCGCCGTGGGGCTGGTCCCACATTGGAGGGCCGCTCCCCGTCAAGGAGGCGGTCCTCAAAGTGTCTCGCGACACTGGCAGCAGGGGTATCCTGCTGCACACCTAAATTCTTCATATTTTTATTAATTCTCTTCATGTTCCCACGAGTTGCGGAGAAATATGGGGTCCACCCGGGCAGAGATCCGCAGTACCCGGGTAAGGCTAATTAGAACAGGCGGTCGCCATCTGCCTGAGCTCACCGTTAGCGACTGGGCTAGTTTTTAATCCGGGCCCCCGGCCAGGTTGACTTTCGGCACGGTTCGAATGACACCTTAGTCCAGCCCCGAGTGAGATATTGGGGAAGTGATGAAGAAGGGTACGTGAGAGGGAGTTGGGAATGTGTGAGGCTATGCTTTAAAGACGGCGACACAAGCGTCTTGTCGATACGGTGAACGGTACCGTACCCGCTGTTTGTCCGGGACTGCTTATTTGCAAGGATTCTCGCTTATTCGCAGCTAACCTCATAAAGAGGCCGTTCGCTATCCGCAACCCGCGACCCGCCTGGTGGCCTCAGCTTAGCCCCCTCTGAACTATCCCACAAGTTCTTTAGACCAGTAAGAACGTAAAAATTATTAATATACAGTACATGGGAATAATAATTGTAATAATAATAGTAGTAATAGAAATAATGATGATAATAATAATAATAATAATATTAAAAATTGAAAAATCTAATGGTTTTAGATTTATAAAACAAATTAAAAAAAAAATGAGACGCGGTTATTGTCTTCGTGCACCAGAACGACCGCTCCTTCGACCAGATTGGCCTCGCCTCTGCTCCATTGGGCTCTCTGCTGCAGGCTGAGCAGGTAGTCTTTGGACCACTTGCGCCAGAAGTGCAGTTTAAGCTCCAACAACTGTTGCCACCGCTTCAAGAATGCGGGTACGCGCTTGTTGTTGGGCTCCTCGGGCGTGAATCCTGTGGGCAGCCCCAGCAAAGGCTGCCCGATGAGCAAGTGCTCTGGGGTTACTGCTTCCCCGTCGTTGGGATCGCTGGTGTTTGCCACGAGCGGCCTGGAATTGAGCAACACTTCGACATCCACCAGATGCGTGCTCAACTCGTCCGGTGTCAGCTTGGCGTCGCACAGTGGTTCCTCCCATAGGCCAAAAATAAAATAGTCAAAGTTAAAATTTTGACTTTAAATGCATCCACACTTTTTATACCCTTAACCCATAAAATGGGTAAATAAGGGTATAATGGTTTTGTGCAAAAGTATGTAACAGGCAGAAGGAAGCATCTCCGACCCTATAAAGTATATATTTTCTTGATCAGCATCAACAGCCGAGACGATATAGCCATGTCCGTCTGTCCGTCTGTCTGTCCGTCTGTCCGTCTGTCCGCCTGTATGAACGCGTGGATCTCAGAGACTACAAGAGCTAGAGACTTCAGATTTTTGACAAAAGTTCTCCTATACCATGAGCAGAACAAGTTTGCTTCAAATTATCGATAACTATTCTGGTTTCCGATATACACATAATATCGATAACAATAAAATATCGAATTTGGAAAATCTAAAAATGAGGGTTGAAGTAATGGATAATGATAGAACTTTTCTGAAAAATGCGTCGAAATCGGTTGAGAAACACCGGAGATATTGAACTTAATCGATGGAAGCTAAGCCAGTATACCAAAGGCTTATATAAATTAAATATATTTATTGCAACTGGGTTCAGGGTATCTTCTAGTCGGGCTCTCCCGACTTGAGCCTTCTTACTTGTTCATAATTGGTCTTGCTATTAAACTGTATACTTGTTTATACTCGATACCGAAGGTAAAGAGCATATTGGGTTTGTGCAATGTCCGTCATGGTGTCTGTCCGTCTGTATGAACGCAACTTTTTTCCACACCCTTCAAGCTAGAGACTTGAAACTTTATAATTCGCTTTATCTATGGGATTGTAAATTAAAGTGTCAAGATTTGGGTTCTACGATAACTAGGGGGCTGGCAAATCGATTAATTCGATAACTCAAAAACGATAAATCCGCATATTTCACACACCCTTACAGCTAGAACTATCAAATTTGGTAAGAAGATAGCCACTAGCAACCCCCAAAAAACTGCATCAAAAGTTTTGGAGTCACGCCCACTCATTCCGCCCCCAGCCCCCCCGCATTTAATATCAGAAAAGCTTATATCTCCCACAGTTTTTGAGCTAGAGCCACCGAATTTGGTGCCAAGATAGGTGATGTTGGCCCCCCAAAAACTGCATCAAATGTTTGGATGCCACGCCCACCAATACCACCCTAGCCGCCCCCAGATGCCCCAACGCTTCGTCAAAAACGGGAATGCGTGTATCTTCCAGAGTTGATGAGCTAGAGCCACCAAATTTGGCAGGAAGATAGCTTGCAACGACCCCCAAAAAACTGCATCAAAGTTGGAGCCACGCGCACCCCTTCCACCCCCTTTCCATACCTTTTACAATCTTTGAGTATGAAGGTAGCAATTGACATTCCACAAAGATCTGCATCAAAAATTTGGATGCCACGCCCAGCCATACTGCGCCCAGCCCCCCTCTCCACACTCTTTACAAACTTCGAGCTGGAGTCACCAAATTGTGTATGAAGGTAGCAATTGACATTCCACAAAGATCTGCATCAAAAATTTGGATTCCACGCCCACCCATACCGCCCCCAGCCCCCCTTTCCACACATTTAACAAACTTCGAGCTAGAGTCACCAAATTTGGAAGGAAGGTAGCAATTGAAATTCCACTTAGATCTGCAGCAAAACTTTGGATGCTACGCCCACCCATACCGCCCCCAGCACCCCTTTCCACGCTCTTTACAAACTTCGAGCTAGAGTCACCAAATTTGGTATGAAGATAGCAATTGACATTCCACACAGATCTGCATCAAAACTTTGGATGCCACGCCCACCCATACCGCCCCAGCCCCCCTTTCCCCACATATAACAATTTTCGAGCTAGAGTCACCAAATTTGGTATGAAGAAAGCAATTTACATTCCACAAAGATCTGCATCAAAAATTTGGATGCCACGCCCAGCCATACTACCCCCAGCCCCCCTATCACAACTCTTTACAAACTTCGAGCTGGAGTCACCAAATTTGGTATGAAGATAGCAATTGACATTCCACACAGATCTGCATCAAAACTTTGGATGCCACGCCCACCTATACCGCCACCAGCCCCCCTTTCCCCACATTTAACAAACTTCGAGCTAGAGTCACCAAATTTGGTATGAAGATAGCAATTGACATTCCGCAAAGATCTGCATCAAAAATTTGGATGCCACGCCTAGCCATACTGCCCCCAGCCCCCCTTTCCCCACTCTTTACAAACTTCGAGCTGCAGTCACCAAATTTGGTATGAAGATAGCAATTGACATTTCACAAAGATCTGCCGTAAAAATTTGGATGCCACACCCACCCATACCGCCCCTAGCTCCTCTTTCCCCACCTTTTACAAACTTCGAGCTAGAGTCACCAAATTTGGTATGAAGGTAGCAATTGACATTCCACAAAGATCTGCATCAAAAATTTGGATGCCACGATCACCCATACCGCCCCCAGCCCCCCTTTCCCCACATTTAACAATTTTCGAGCTAGAGTCACCAAATTTGTTATGAAGATAGCAATTGACATTTCGCAAAGATCTGCAGTAAAAATTTGGATGCCACACCCAATCATACCGCCCCCAGCCCCCCTTTCAATAGCTCTTACAAACTTTCAGCTAGAATCACCAAATTTGGAAGGAAGATAGTTGGTGGCATCCCTATCTGCATCGGATAATCTTTAAGGCAGCGTACACCCTTGTCCCATCCGTACCCCTTTGCAATCAGGCCTCTTTTTACCTGTTTCAATACTGGTATCGAGTATGCCGCAGTCGGTTGCGTCCGACTGCAACGTTTCCACTTGTTTTGTTTTGTTCTAACTGTCCTCTTCAAGAATAGCATCAAAAGAGACAGCATAAAATTATTTTGGTATTGCAGCGTGAACAGCTTGCAAATAGAGCTCTCACTAAAAAAGTTAAATAAACATTTAAAACAAAGTTATTGTGCGATGGAAAGGATTATTATTATAAATAAAGGTACTAACAATATTTTTACAACAAACAAGTAAGAAGGCTCTAGTCAGGAGAGCCCGACTAGAAGATACCCTGAACCCAGTTGCAATAAATATGTAATTTACATATACATAATGTAAATTAAATTTATAATTGACTTTGGTATACTGACTTAACTTCAATCGATAAAATTATATGTCTCCGGTGTTTCTTAACCGATTTGGGCGAATTTTTCAGAAAAGTTCTATCGTTACCCATTATTTCAACCCTCATTTTTAGATTTTCCAAATTCGATATTTTATTGTTATCGATATTATGTGTATATCCGAAACCAGAATAGTTATCGATCATTTTAAGCAAACTTGTTCTGCTCATGGTAAAGGAGAACTTAAATACAAATTCAGAAGTCTCTAGCTCTTGTAGTCTCTGAGATCCACGCGTTCATACAGACGGACAGACGGACAGACGGACAGACAGACAGACAGACAGACGGACAGACGGACATGGCTATATCATCTTGGCTGTTGATGCTGATCAAGAATATATACACTTTATGGGGTCGGAGATGCTTCCTTCTGCCTGTTACATTCTTTTGCACAAAACCATTATACCCTTATTTGCCCATTTTATGGGTTAAGGGTATACAAATGTTAACTTCTTATTTCCTTGGAGTTTGTTTGACCCACTGCTGGGCGCCAATTATCAATTAAGAGTTTTTAGTACTTTCTGGAGTAGTCACTTGTGACTGTCTTTATTGTTATATTTAAACTGAAATCTAAACACAAATTATTTTTACAGCAAATCTAGCCCTGTCATATATATATATTATTCTATATTTTACTTAATTTAATTATTTAAATTATTTTTTAATTTAAATTAAATTTTGATTCATTTTAATGTCAGCTGCTCTTAGCTGACTATAAATAAATAAATAAATAAATATTCAATTATATGTATGTTGATGATGTGCTAGCAGGCGCTCACTCTAAGAGTTGTGCAGTGCAATGCATATCCGAACTTTCCAATGCACTTGAATCCGCAGGGTTTCCACTAAGAAAGTGGACTTCCAATAAAAAGGACTTGCTCAAAGTCATCCCAGAGCAGCACCGCCTTAGATCCGACTTCCTCGAGATAGAAGAAGCCAGTGCTGCAAAAACTCTCGGTATTCGATGGACAGCAGACTCTGATGAGTTCTTCTTTTCACCTTCCCAGTTTCCGACGAACTCACTTATTTCAAAACGAGAAGTTCTCTCGCAGATTGCGAAGCTTTTCGATCCCGCTGGTTGGTTAGCGCCAGTCATTGTCCGAGCAAAGATATTCATGCAAGAAACATGCCTCAGGGAACTAGGATGGGATGATCCGCTACCCGATGACCTTATTTCGAAGTGGCACGAATTTCTCGACCACTTTGCGAGCCTCGCGAAGGTGCGCATTCCACGATGGGTAGAAACCCGGCCAACGCTCCAGCTACAGATTCATGGGTTCTATGATGCGTCTCAGCATGCATATGACGCTGCGCTTTATGTTCGCACGAAAGCTAGGGACAAAATCTCTGTCCACCTCCTTACTGCAAAAACTAGAGTTGCTCCCACAAAGACGGTGTCCATCGCAAGACTAGAGTTGTGCGGAGCCGTGTTGTTAGCCGAATTGTCAGCAGCAGTAATTCTAACACTTCCGCTTAAAGAGTGCGAGTGCTACTATTGGACTGACTCGACAATAGTTTTAGCATGGCTAAATAAGCCTCCATGTGCGTGGTCAACCCTTGTGGCGAATAGTGTAACCAGAAATACTCAGGCCACATATTCCAAGCAGTGGCGCCACGTACGATCTGAGTCTAATCCAGCTGACCTCGCGAGCAGAGGAGTGTCAGCAGTTTAATTACTTGGCAGTTCACTGTGGTGGCACGGGCCAGAATGGTTGCAAGTTTCGCAACAGCAGTGGCCAGCCTCCATAGAATTCAAGGTTAATGTGGCGACCGCTAGTACTGCATTCAGCTTTCTCGAACGATTTTCTAAGTTCGGAAAAGCTATACGCGTGTTTGCTTATGTACTTCATTTTATAACGCGCTGTAAGGGAAGCGTAGAGCCATGCTCAGTAGATTTGCATCACAAGCTCTCCAAAGCTCAAAAGAAACTGCTCATTCTCGCGTAAAGAACTGAGTATCCGGAAGAATATAAGGGATTTCTACAAGGGATATCAGTCCCGCGTTCCAGCAGGCTTCTTAATCTTAGCCCGATTTAGACAAAGACGAAGTTATTCGGGCCAGTGGGCGCATCCGATCCTGCGAGATTCTTAGTTTTGATGTTCGTCTTCCCATCATACTGCCCTATTCCTGTTCGTATTTTCGCCTTCTTGTGAGCTTCACCCATCAAATCTCGTTGAAAGGGGGCAATCAGCTGATGATGATGGATCCCAAAATTCTTTCAAGGTTGGCATAATCCATAGCACACAACTTCAGATCCAGCTCATGGGGGAGCTATCGGCTCAACGTACTGCCTTTTCACGCCCTTTCACACATACCGGTGTTGACTTTTGTGGCCCCTTCGATATTAAGAATTATACAGGCTGAGCATGTCTTATAGCCAAGGGGTACGTGTGCGTCTTTGTGTGTTTTAGCACCAAAGCAATCCACTTAGAAGCTACTTCGGATCTCACGACCGAAAAGTTCTTAGCAGCATTTGCTAGATTCATAGCAAGGCGTGGGTGTCCAGCGACAATGCACGCTGATAATGGAAAAATATTTGTTGGAGCTGCCAATGTCCTGTTGCGTGAGTTTGTTGAGGCTACAAGGAACCTCCTCCTCTCCAAATATAGCTACTGGAACTTATCTTGGCACTTCAACCACCCTAGTGCCCCACACATGGGTGGCTTATGGAAGCCCGGAGTGAAGAGTTTTAAAACTCTCTTGTACAAATCCACGGCCACGTTCAAGCATACCTTCGAGGAGTTGTCAACTCTGCTTTCCAAATTAGAGGCGTGCTTGAACTCACGTCCGATTTCGCCAATGTCCGAAGACCCGACCGACCTGCTGGCTTTGAGCCCGGGTCACTTCCTTGTCGGTGGTCCACTCCTATCCAACCCTGAGCCAGAAATTGGCGCAGACGCAACATCTATTTTAAATCGCTGGCAGCGTTTGAAGTCCCTTCATCAACATTTCTGTCTAAGGTGGAAAGAGGAATACCTCAAGGAACTCCACAAAAGAAATAAATGGTAATCGCCATCCCGAGATCTTCAACCATATGATTTGGTCATAATTAAGGAAGATAATCTCCCATCGAATGAATGGCGTCCAGGCCGTAACCAATATACATATCCTGGCGTCGATCTCAAGGTCTGAGTAGTCGACGTCCTGACTGCCCGACGCATCATTAAACGTCCAATCGCGAAGCTGATATTGCTTCACACAGAGACTGGAAACCAGTCGAAAAATATCATTTAATCCTACCATGTCTAATTTCCGTCTTAGTCATTTTTTTCATTACGCAGCAGGATGGCACCCAGGAGAAATCAAACCAAGAAGGTCCCAAAGAAATGGCATCGTTCCGATGCCGCGTGTGCCGCGGTATTCACGCGTTGCGGAAATGCCAGCGTTTCATGCACTTGACGGCGGAAAAAAGATTACGAGCAGTACTCATCAACAAGTACTGCCCCAAATGCCTCGCTCACCAGCACTCAGGAGCGACCACCACACCCTCCTACACATGCACGAGCAAATCCACTCTCGTCGGCATCCACACAATCGGCACCCCGCGCTCGACAAGGCTCCCCTCAGCCTTCCGGTTCACCATCACCATCAACTTTGGTGCGCCCGTTGTCGCTTTCATCAATCCTGGAGCGGCAACGGACAAAAGTGCTGCCAACAGTGATATTACGACTTGACAAGGGATCCAAAACATTCGACATGCGAGCAGTAGTCGACCCATGCTGTACGCTCAGTCGTATCGACACACCCTTGGCAACGGCTCTCGGGCTTTCCGTCACCCGAGTCGGTAACGACAGAGCGTGCAAGGCCGCGATCAAACCGCGCTCCTCCGATTTCCAAAAGGAGGTCATTCTTCAGGCGATGCCCACCAAAATCCGCACCCCCATCAAGGCCATAGCGGAGCAGCATTGCGCCAATTAGGCGAATATTACACTGGCAGACGACCGCTGGTTCCGGTCAAGCATGACCAGCCAGGTGTTGGGGGCGGATATCTACTCAGAAATCATTCTGCCGGGGGTGATTCCGAGTCAAGGAGGTCCGTTGACTCAAAACACGGTGTTTGGCTGGATGTTGTCCGGCTCATGCGCTCACCAATAGAGACATTGGTTCCGTAGCGCAATTCCATTTTTTTTTTTCTTTCTTTTTATATTGCAATACTGCAAGGGGGCGGTATGTTAATGCCTAAAAGTAGGCAGAACCAAACATGAACTGCCGCTCCCACTTCCGCGGCTCTCTATGCAATGCTAGCAACTCCTGCAACATTTGTTCTATTGCCATATATTTTTTACATGTTAAGAACTATGTTCCACCTGTTTTTACTTTGCATTCGAGAATATATACTTACATTGAAAACAAGTGTTTTACTTCACGTATCGGGAAAATCTATTGTTCACGGGAACATTCAACAGCCCAAAATTCTGAACAATAGGATTTAGAAGATTGGAAAATCCAGCCCACTACAAACAAATTATAAAGTGAAAAATCAATGTATGATCGATTTCCCTGTTAAAATTAAGTTAACTTGTTAAGGACAATAATACAATCTATCTCGTTTTCAGCGTAAAGCCTAATCAAAATAGTTAACTATATAACATAAAATGTTTAAAAATCAGAAGAATACTAAGTTGAAGAACACGATTAAATAAAACACAAATTAAGATAGGGCATCAACAATAGAAGAATTTTTGAAGTCAGTAAATGAGTACAAAACACATTCTTTATACATTTTTATCGTAAGTAGCATACTGGGAAAGGGTATAGCAAAACCCGTTCATAAAAAAAAAATCAAGCTGCTAAGAACATCTTACTGTTTTAATTTTCTTTATTTTAGAAATTGATTTGATATGTGAGTTTGATGAAATAATTTAAGTTGAGTAAAATAAATATTTTGACGGATATCTTAAATATAAACACGTAAGAAGGCTCTAGTCGGGAGAGCCCGACTAGAAGATACCCTGAACCCAGTTGCAATAAATATATTTAATTTATATAAGACTTTGGTATACTGGCTTAGCTTCCATCGATTAAGTTCAATATCTCCGGTGTTTCTCAACCGATTTGGACGAAATTTTCAGAAAAGTTCTATCATTATCCATTACTTCAACCCTCATTTTTAGATTTTCCAAATTCGATATTTTATTGTTATCGATATTATGTGTATATCGGAAACCAGAATAGTTATCGATAATTTGAAGCAAACTTGTTCTGCTCATGGTATAGGAGAACTTAAATACAAAATCAGAAGTCTCTAGCTCTTGTAGTCTCTGAGATCCACGCGTTCATACAGACGGACAGACGGACAGACAGACGGACAGACGGACATGGCTATATCGTCTCGGCTGTTGATGCTGATCAAGAATATATATACTTTATAGGGTCAGAGATGCTTCCTTCTGCCTGTTACATACTTTTACACAAAACCATTATACCCTTATTTACCCATTTTATGGGTTAAGGGTATAAAAAGTGTCATTCGATGAAAATCTTATAGCGAGCAGAGGGAAAGTTAAGGAAAAGATTTTTTGATAAGCCTAAAAGAGAACCTTACAGAATTTAAAGAATGTGTAAGTTAAATAATAATAATCTCAATAAACGATGAAGTATAAATATTAAGATCAAAAATTTATTTTGTTAAAACATGATTTATTATACCAGCTTCACGAAGTTCTTTAAGCTTTCAAGTGAGTACTAGAATTAAGGCTTATAACATTGACTTAAAAAAGCTTTTTATAAAGCCGAAACAAAATCATGGCGTATGACTTGTGTGTTCTACCGGCTATAACTATATGTCATTAATCTTAATGTTCGGTGTGTGTGTTTGCTAAATCCCTCAACGGAACAAGCTTAAATAAATCTCAAATTTAACATACTGCAAAAATCTATAAAAAAAATAAATATTAAATAAAATTAAAACATACCCATAAGAAAAACATAATTTGATAGTTTATTAACAAAGTACACAATAAAAAAAATTTTTATTGGTTTATTAAAAAGTTATACTAATTAGCTCTATATAAGTAACAGAAGTTAGTGCAATAATCAAAACAGATATATGCAAATAAAGGTTAGAAACGTAAGTAGTGAAAAAGTTGGGTGAGCGTTAGAAGGAGAAACAATCCATTAACATACCACCTTCATTTCATAGACGCTCGTGTATACAATCGCATAAGGGAGTGTGTTTTAATATAATAATACAAGCAGGATCACTTTCCCCTATAACACTTTCGCCCTCTAACACTTACTCTCTTTAATTCCAAACTAAATCTGCAAGTCTCAATATTCTTGTTTAAAAACAATGGGTTGATCTTGCTACTGCTGCTGCGAAAAAAAATTCCAATCCCTTGCTTACATAACACTCACGAATGTTGTTGTTCTTGTTGTTGTTGGTGTTGCTTTTGATCATAACAATGCGGCCTACGAATGTACTGCCCTTTGACTAGCGCACTTCAAATAAGCACAATCTTGTCTCAATCCTTTTATTCTTTGATCACTGGTTTTTTCAACCATAAACATTCATTGTTCATGTTTTGCTTGCAAGTGTGCAAGGCAACGCACGTCAAACAGGCACCCTCTCGACTCTCTCTTATCTACTTATTCGTAGCTAAGAAACCTGCTCACAGTTGACTCTCTCTCTTATCTACTAACTTGTAGCTAAGAAACCTGTGCACACTTGACTCTAGCATTTAATAGTTTCATAGGCAATGTACTTTGCTCACTGATCGTCACGGACGGTGATACCTATAACACATTAGCCAACTAATGTACTTGACCTTTGACTAGCACACTTCAAGCATGCACTAACTTGTCTCTAAGTCTTTCTCCCTCTAACACTTTCCCTCCCTATCCTTTCCCCCTCTTACACACAGTCTCCTTCTAACACTTTCCCCCTCTAACTCTTTCCTCCTCTAACACCCTCTCCCTCTAACACTTTCCCACTCGATCCTTTCCCCTCTTACACCTTCTCCCTCTAACACTCCCCCTCTTACACCTTCTCCCTCTAACTCTTTAAAATCTAAATGTACAAATATCAACACTCTTGTTTAAAAGCAATGTGTTGATCTTGCTGCTGCTTCTGCTGCGAAAGAAAATTCCCATCCTTGCACACATAACCCCCCACGAAGGTTGTTGTTGTTGCTGTTGTCAATCGCAATGTACGTGTGCAGAGCAATGTATTTAAACATTAGCATACTTGACTCTAGCACTAATTGGTTAAATAGCTAAAACTGATCCTGTCATTATCACAACCATAAAGCTCAACGTATTTATCTTGCTGCTGCTGCTGCTGCGTAAGAAAATTTCCATCCCTTGTTTAAAGAACGCCCCACGAAGGTTGTAGTTGTTGTTGCGGTTGACCATAACAATGCAACGTACATCGAACAAGCGCTCGCTTTTCTCTATTTTCTATCCTTTCTTCCTTTGCACACTGCATCTCATGACCATAAACAGGTTTACAATGCCACGCACGTCAAAGAGGCGCACACTTGACCCTAACACTAGTTAGCTTAATAGCCAAATCTGTTCCTCTGATCACTACTTCTCAAGAATCTTGTTTTTGTTGTCATTAAGAATGCCATCTATGATTGTGGCTTGCTTGCAGGTGTATAATGCAACTCAGGTTTAACAGGCGCGCACTTGACTCCAAGTCCTATAATCACTGATTCTCATAGAAGCTGCTGATAAAGTGGTGGCCTAGGAATGATAATCCTTGTTTCTCTACCCTAGTCTAATCAAAGGATAGACACGATCATTTGAAAAAAGGTCATAAATTATAATATTGTGGGGGGTCAAAAGAAAAGGGTCGAAAAAAGGGTCATAAAATTAATGGGATCTTAAATTGTCGGCATCACTTTGGCGTAAATCCGCCAGTTCCCTACTACTCTTCTCCTCCATCTATATTAACCTTGTTTAAGATATTTGAGCCCAAACGTTTGTTATATATTATAAGGCATTTAGATTATGCTGGATTTAAGGCCAAACCATTTTCACGTGCCCATTTACTAACAGATATTGAATCATTATTACACATATTTATACATTCATTTAGATGACATAATGGACGACTCACATACATTTGAACATCAGCGGCATACATATGGACTTCACATCTCGATAAATCATCAGGCAAATCATTAACATGTATCGTAAAAAGAAGCGGACTGTTAGTGAGGTATGAACATAATAGATTTGTAGCTGTTGAGGAAAAATTGTACATTTTATGCAACTTTCTCAAGAGTATTTCATGGCTTACCGTGTCAAAAGCTTTACTTAAATCGAGAAGTTTCAAGAACTTTACTTCACTATTAACCATGTGTTTTTTTATATCTTCTATAATCTTAATAAGTGCTGTAGTACAGCTTCTGTTTGATCTAAGCCCCGATTGTTTTTGGCTTAAAAGTAAATTAAGCTCAAGGAACTTTTTTATTTGCTGTGCTATTAGCTGCTGAAAAACTTTTGATAAGAAGGGCAGTATTGAGATTGGTCTATATCAGTGATGGGCACACACACATATTGTCACAGTTTTCACACGCATACAAGCACAATTTGCGTGCGCTTCAGCGAAAAAACTAAGTGTGGTCAGTACAGTGTACGCTCAAGTTAACGGTTACTCATTGTTCTTAAAATTTATTAATAAATAATGCCATCTTGAAAAATATTTAACATTGCGGCAAACAATGATATTGAAAATCAAGCATTTTGCTCTGCCATCTTTATTTACTATGAAAAAAAATTCATTCTCGCATTCGGGCATAAACATTTTGGAGCGCACTGTACAAAATTAGTTTTCTTGCTAATGAACTGCTTAGTGCTTGTCTGTCAATAGTTCGCCTTCAACTAAAAGTACAATGTTAAGTCTAATGCATGCTTCGGCACGACAACCGACGACGAACGAACAATCGTGTTCTTAAAATTGCTCTCAATGCTTATAGCGTACGTGTGAGGCAGCGCGCTGCCTCGTGTTAATTGGGACGTCGGCGTCTGCCCATCACTGGTCTATATTCACGACCTCCCTTATGGATTGGGACAAATTTAGCTACTTTCCACTGGTCGGCAAAGTACTTTTATTGATAGCCGTATTTAATAAATGCGTAATATGACTAGTTATATGCGGTAATATAATTTTGAGAATTTTTTGATTAACGTCATCCAATCCTATCGCACTCGATTTAATTAATGACATAGCTGACAACGTATCAAATGGACTGACACATATAAAAATCAAAAACGTTACTACCACTATTGAACAACACGGAACTTAAATATGTATTAAAGTTAGTCACAGGTCCATTTAACTCAACAATTTTGTTATTTAGCTCATTTACATCTCCCTCACTTCCTATCTCTACTTTCGCTCTTCCTATCAATAATTTTTTTTATATTTTTCCATTTCTGTACATTTGATATTCCAATTTTAAACTTTTTACTAAAATATGCACGCTTAGCATTATCAATCAGTTCGTGTTGTCTCGCAATCTACATAAACAAAATCTTGGTTGGTGGTTCCAACCACTTTGCAATTAGTGCTACAGCAAGCAAACATTTTCAAATTATTTAAAGTTTTAATTGGCAACTGATATGCTAGCACAAAACAAAGTAGGGCGCAGGTAAGTATTAGTAAATAGTATCACTGCAAGAGCAATATGAAACAGTAAATTTCAAAAGAGCGCTTGAGAGAGCGTGAGCGCATAAGCAGATATAACCGCAAGTACGAAGGATAATAGCGGATAAGAGCGGGAGAGCTTTGATGCTGTAAGGAAAGAGCAAAAAATAGACTAGCTAATTGTAGTTAGTAAACACACAGAATATGCAAATGCAAATATATGTACATATGTTTTGTTTATGTTTTGTTCATGTTAATGCAGAGCAGTGTCAGTTCAACTGCAAATTAAAGTAAATAAAAGCTCAGCAAACTCTTTTTTGCAAACTTAACTACATACACGTATATATGCAATCACTGTTTAAATTATTTACCAGACTCAACAGAGTAAAACACCGTTCACAAAAACCACAGAACAATAAATAATTAGGAGCACGCAAAAACAAGACCGCCACCAGCGAAAGACAACTTGTTGTACCGAAGACAATACTGGCAATTAACTTTGATTGATCCTCATTTTGGGAAAAAATGTTTCAGGATTCCTTTTCCAGTGGCCAAAACTACTTCATTCTTGGACACCAAAATAATCGAAGAACTGAAGAAGGAAAATGCTCAACTTCTGCAAAACGAAAAAGAACAGCAAGCACCACCTCAAAAAGAAATCAAAAAGCATTTGGGCTAATTATGATGAAGATATTCAAAGCAGTAGAGCCAAAATTGTTGACGATTTAGCCAGTACTGCCAGGTCTGAAATCAAATCATTTGCAAATCAAATTCGATCGCCAAGATCGGCAAATCCGTTTGATGTGGGGGATAGTTTGACACCATTGTATCCCCACATCTTTAAAATAGCACCAATTTATTTGCCCATCTTGCCAACTTCAGTACCAAGTGAGCGACTTTTTTGGCTTGCAGGACGAATAATGGACGATTTTGGCTTGTGTCTAACGGCGGAACACCTACAGAAACGCAATTTTTTTTTTGGCGAAAATCCCACACAACATGTGGGAGTAAATATAGGTTTAAAAAACAATTGAAATGTTTTAAAACTGAATAAAAGTAATTTGTGTTTATTTTACCAGCATTGTGCATTTTATTTTGAATAGAAAACAAAACCCTGTAAGATTAGTTAGTGTTCATCACTTTAATCATTTATTAATAATAATAACTTTAATGGTACAATTAGTTTTTAATAGAAAAAGACGTGTGGTGCGTTTTGTTCTTCTGAATGCTCGAGGTGTGTGTTTGTGTCATTGAGCTAGTTCAGTTCGTGTTGTCAAACTAGAGTATCGATTACAATAAGTACTATAAGAACTATCGTGACCGCCACATGTACTGCCCCTCCGATGCTGCTGCTAGGTAGCAAAATGTACGTATCTCTGTGGTGGATTGATTTTACGTCCACTACGGGTTGTAGATACTCTTGGTGGCTCTTGGTTCTCGCTCCTTGGCTGGCTAGCGGCAGGAGAAGTTTCTGATGTTTCCAAGAACGCTGCTTTGACCCGATCTATGGTGACGGTAGTGCGCTTGCCATTGATGTCGATGATAAAGGTTTTCCCGTTTCGCTCGAGAACTTGAAATGGCCCGTCGTATGGAGGTTTGAGCGGAGCTTTGTCGTCTCTCAGAAAAACGTGCGAGCAAGTCTTTAGTTCCTTTTGGATAAATGCCTTGTCAGTGGAATGATGTGAGGTCTCGGCAGGCTTCAACTTTGCCATGGTTGATCGCAGGCGGCCAATAAACTCGCTTTCGGTCTATTCCTCTGATGGTTTATCGAAAAATTCTCCCGGCAGGCGTAGAGTGGTTCCGTATACCATCTCCGCAGGAGAAGTATTGATATTTTCTTTCACGGTTGTTCGCATGCCTAGGAGTACGATATGGAGACTGTCCGTCCAATTGGAGTCAGTGTGACACTTGATTGCGCTCTTTAAGGTCCTGTGCATCCTTTCAACTAGGCCATTTGCTTGCGGGTGGTAGGCTGTTGTGCGCAAATGTTTAGATCCCGTTAGATTTGTGAGCTCTTTGAATATTCTGTACTCAAATTGTCTCCCTTGGTCGGTTGTGATTAAGCGTGGCATACTGCGGCTCTCATTACTTCCCACTTCGTCGGCCGCGGGTGCCAAAGTGGGTTTTAGTTTTTTGCCTGGCGCTTCTCGAACTCGCAAGGCCCTGTGCATTTTTTAGCCTTGGATCCAAACCTGCCATGATAGTAGCAAAATGGCGAACGAGTTGGTGACTTGGAGATGTTTCGCGAGCTGTTATATGTAGTAGCGTTAGCCCTTAACTTCTTAATTTCCTTGCGCAGCGCGTCGATTTCTGCCTCCTTGTCGTCGTTGCCTGTCTGTGCCGCCGCTATCGTGGGCTTGCTTTGCCCCTCCATTATTATGTCCGCTTGCGTTGACATTTTGGCCGAGTCGCGACGATGACGCATACAATTGCGCGGATGTTGTCTGGGAGTTTCTGTAACCAAAGGGATTTGAGAACCTTGTCGGTGATGCTGTTGCCTGCTAGTGTCTTCATTCGTTTCAGCAACTGTGAGGGTTTGAGGTCACCAAGTTGTAATTCGTGAAGGAACTTGTTGAGTTTGCGCTCGTCTGATTCAGTGAACTCCCTTATTAGGGCTGCTTTGATTGCCTCGTACTTATTGGCAAGAGGTGGATCACGCATGATGACAGCGATATGCACCAGATACTGCGGTACTAGTGACGCTACAACATGGTGAAATCTCGTTGCATCAGCTGTAATGCCGGCCAATGCAAACTGCGACTCCACTTGTATGAAATACAAGTCCGGCTGTTCCTTGCAGAACGCTGGAGGTTTGACGACCACACGAAAAATTTCTTGTTGTCGCGGCTGAGCTGGAGCTGGTGCTGCATTTAGCTGTGCGTTTTCCAGGACTCCTCCGCAACCTTGCTGATCTTCTTGAGTGGACATTTTTTACGCCTATTATAGTGCACTTCTGAATTTCACAATTGTACGCCTGAGTGCGCAATTATATGCTTGATTGCGTCAGCCAATTTAGCAATTATGTTTTTGAGCCAGAAATGCGTGTATTCTAGCGTCGGGGTCACCAATGTGAGATTAGTTAGTGTTCATCACTTTAATCATTTATTAATAATAATAACTTTAATGGTACAATTAGTTTTTAATAGAAAAAGGCGCGTGGTGCGTTTTGTTCTTCTGAATGCTCGAGGTGTGTGTTTGTGTCATTGAGCTAGTTCAGTTCGTTTTGTCGAACTAGAGTATCGATTACAATAGGTATGTGCCTATGAACTATCGTGACCGCCACATCCCAATATATTGATACCACGATAATATCGATACTTGAGATCTAATCTATCGACATCAAATATCGGTCTGGTCCAATTCGTCTCGATCCCACGATACAAATATTTACGGTGGCGGTACTCATCACTGGTCCCGGCCATATATAAAAATATTTGGAAAGTTTTAAGTCTGTAGCTTGAAGGGTGTGGAAAAAAGTTGGGTTCATACAGACGGACAGACACCATGACGAAAATTGCACAAACTCAATACACTCTTTATTAAAGAGTCTTTACCTTTGGTCAAGAGTCTAAAAATGCACACAAAAGTTCAACCAGTCTTGTAAGCTACCCTCACACATGCACTGCAACTTTGTAACAAACAAAACGCCAAGCTTGCTTTCTGAACACACACACGCACTCTACGCGATATGTGAACAAACAAACGAAAAAGGTCCAAGTGACCGAAAATAAGCAAGTCAAACGTTTGATGCAGCCACTTTGTTGGCAAAAGCAGTGGGGGGTAAAAAAATAAAATAAAAAGAGAAAATTTGGAGTGAGCACGCGCACAAAACCGAATTGACGCAAAGACGATCAAGCCAAGCTTGACCCGCAAGCAAGGCGTGAATGAGAAGAACAAGTGGCAAAATTTGGCGGGAGCGCACGATTACGCAAACCAATGTATTAAACCAATGAAAGCACTGAGCGAAAAAAGGTTAACGAACGCACGAACAATCAGATGTAAGTGCCCAAAAAAACTTTAACAACCCAGCAAGCATATTGCATCACAAGCGAGTCTTTTTCGACTCGTCAATCTGATTTTTATACCCTTAACCTGTAAAAAGGGTAAATAAGGGTATAATGGTTTTGTGCAAAAGTATGTAACAGGCAGAAGGAAGCATCTCCTACCCCATAGAGTATATATATTCTTGATCAGCATCAATAGCCGAGACGATATAGCCATGTCCGTCTGTCTGGCCGTCTGTCCGTCTGTCTGTCTGTATGAACGCGTGGATCTCAGAGACTACAAGAGCTAGAGACTTCAGATTTTGGATATAAGTTCTCCTATACCATGAGCAGAACAAGTTTGCTTCAAATTATCGATAACTATTCTGGTTTCCGAATACAAATGCAATCGATAACAAAAAATATCGAGTTTGGAAAATTTAAAAATGAAGTAATCGGTAGTGATAGATTTTTTCTGAAAATTTCGTCCAAATCGGTTGAGAAACACCGGAGATATTAAACTTAATCGATTGAAGCTAAGTCAGTATACCAAAGTCTTACATAAATTTAATTTATTTATTGCAACTGGGTTCAGGGTATCTTCTAGTCGGGCTCTCCCGACTAGAGCCTTCTTACTTGTTTTTTTTTTTTGTTTAATTGCTGGTCTTATTAATTGAATATTTTCTAGTGAATTAAAAAACTAGCTATAAATCTTATGAATAAATCTTAGCTAACAGTACATTTTATTTTTATTTATTTATTTTATTTTATTTTTTTTTACTGTACTCTGAGTGCGCGTCCCTAAAAATCATCGCTTGGTTGGTAAGTCGTTACGACGAAGACGGGATTGGCTGCGCAGCCTTGTGAGACCTCTCGCGAGATGATTTGTGTGGGGGCGTGCAATAACGCCTAGTGCAATAACGCCTGCAGGCGTTATTGCATTTCTAAAAAAAATAACACCTGCACCATGCGGAAAAAAAATAATTCACCCGCTCTTTGTCCGTACTGTCGGCAAAAAATCACATATACGAAAAAATTATTTAAAAAAAAAATAATATATGTATAAAGCATTTGGAATGTCAAAAATTTATTTTATTGTCAATGATTCATGTTTACATTAAAAATAAAATAAAATAAACTGAAATATCGTTATTTACAATTTTGTTGCTTTTAATATTAAAAATTTTTGGTAATACAAATCATTTAAAATGTCGCAGGCAAAAAAAATTTTTGGCTGCGGCGCTTTTTTTATAGCACGCCTCAGTCTTTTGCGCACCCATATTTTACCTACGTACAAATTCTCGGAATGCACCATTAATGATTTCGAGAATCAAAACAGGTTGTTAAAAAACAAAAAAAACAAGTGGAAACGTTGCAGTCGGACGCAACCGACTGCGGTATACTCGATACCAGTATTAAAAATTTTGATGCCCATCCATGTGGGATGTTAATTGCTTTCTTCATACCAAATTTGGTGACTCTAGCTCGAAGTTTGTATAAAGTGGGGAAAGGGGGGCTGGGGGCGGTATGGGTGGAATTGCATCCAAATTTTTGATGTAGATCTTTGTGGAATGTCAATTGCTATCTTCATAACAAATTTGGTGGCTCTAGCTCAAAGTTTGTAAAAGTGGGGAAAGAGGGGCTGGGGGCGGTATGGTTGGGCGTGGCATTCAAATTTTTGCTGCAGATCCTTGTGGAATGTCAAATGCTACCTTCATACCAAATTTGGTGACTCTAGCTCAAAGTTTGTATAAAGTGGGGAAAGGGGGGCTGGGGGCGGTATGGGTGAAATTGCATCCAAATTTTTGATGCAGATCTTTGTGGAATGTCAATTGCTATCTTCATAACAAATTTGGTGACTCTAGCTCAAAGTTTGTAAAAGTGGGGAAAGGGGGGCTGGGGGCGGTATGGTTGGGCGTGGCATTCAAATTTTTGCTGCAGATCCTTGTGGAATGTCAAATGCTACCTTCATACCAAATTTGGTGACTCTAGCTCGAAGTTTGTATAAAGTGGGGAAAGGGGGGCTGGGGGCGGTATGGGTGGGCGTGGCATCCAAATTTTTGATGCAGATCTATGTGGAATGTCAATTGCTATCTTCATACAAAATTTGGTGACTCTAGCTCAAAACTTTGTAAAAGGTGGGGAAAGGCGGGTGGAAGGGGTGCGCGTGGCTCCAAAACTTTGATGCAGTTTTTCGGGGGTCGTTGCAAGCTATCTTCCTGCCAAATTTGGTGGCTCTAGCTCCACAACTCTGGAAGATACACGCATTCCCGTTTTTGACGAAGCGTTGGGGTGGATGGGGGCGGCTAGGGTGGTATTGGTGGGCGTGGCATCCAAACTTTTGATGCAGTTTTTGGGGGGTCATCATCACCTATCTTGGCACCAAATTTGGTGGCTCTAGCTAAAAAACTGTGGGAGATATAGGCTTTTCTGATTTCAAAATGCGGGGGGGCTGGGGGCGGAATGGGTGGGCGTGGCTCCAAAATTTTGATGCAGTTTTTTGGGGGTCGTTACCAGCTAGCTTTCTACCAAATTTGGAGGCTCTAGCTCCACAACTCTGATAGATACACGCATTCCCGTTTTTGACGAAGCGTTGGGGTGGATGGGGGCGGCTAGAGCAGTATCGGTGGGCGTGGCATCCAAACTTTTGATTCAGTTTTTTGGGGGTCATCATCACCTATCTTCGCACAAAATTTGGTGGCTCTAGCTCAAAAACTGTGGGAGATATACGCTTTTTTGACTTTAAATTGCGGGGGGCTGGGGGCGGAATGGGTGGGCGTGGCTCCAAAATTTTGATGCAGTTTTTTGGGGGTTGCTAGTAGCTATCTGCCCACCAAATTTGGTAGTTCTAGCTGTAAGGATGTGCGAAATATGAGGATTTATCGGTTTTGAGTTATCGAATTTATCGATTTGCCAGCCCCCCAGTTATCGTAGAACCCCCATCTTGACACTTTAATTTACTATCCCATAGATAAAGAGAATTGGAAAGTTTCAAGTCTCTAGCTTGAAGGGTGTGGAAAAAAGTTGCGAACATACAGACGGACAGACGGACAGACGGACGGACACCATGACGGACACTGCACAAACCCAATATACTCTTTACCTTCGGTATCGAGTATAAAAATATTTGTCGGAACTCACAACAGCTTGTTCAACAACATTGGCACTCTTTTTCTACCGACGTAATTGCTTAGAAAAATATTATAAATAATCGCAAATAATGCTAAAACTATATATAACTATATAAAATAGCTATATCTCGATAACCAAGTGAGTTATCGATAACATAATTCTTCATATTTTCGTCTTACTTTTTCGAGTTCTACAAGAATCAATCTTCAGACCTTGTCGCCGGAGTAATCGTAGACGTGCCACGATCGACATACCTAGTTTAAATGTAAAACAAGTGGAAACGTTGCAGTCGGACGCAACCGACTGCGGTACACTCGATACCAGTATTAAAAATTTTGATGCCCATCCATGTGGGATGTCAATTGCTATCTTCATACCAAATTTGGTGACTCTAGCTCGAAGTTTGTATAAAGTGGGGAAAGGGGGGCTGGGGGCGGTATGGGTGGAATTGCATCCAAATTTTTGATGCAGATCTTTGTGGAATGTCAGTTGCTGTCTTCATAACAAATTTGGTGACTCTAGCTCAAAGTTTGTAAAAGTGGGGAAAGGGGGGCTGGGGGCGGTATGGTTGGGCGTGGCATTCAAATTTTTGGTGCAGATCTATGTGGGATGTCAATTGCTATCTTCATACCAAATTTGGTGACTCTAGCTCGAAGTTTGTATAAAGTGGGGAAAGGGGGTTTGGGGCGGTATGGTTAGGCGTGGCATCCAAATTTTTGCTGCAGATCCTTGTGGAATATCAAATGCTACCTTCATACCAAATTTGGTGACTCTAGCTCAAAGTTTGTATAAAGTGGGGAAAGGGGGGCTGCGGGCGGTATGGTTGGGCGTGGCACCCAAATTTTTGCTGCAGATCCTTGTGGAATGTCAAATGCTACCCTCATACCAAATTTGGTGACTCTAGCTCGAAGCATGTAACAGGTGGTGAAAGGGGGGCTATGGGGCTTGGGGCGGTATGGGTGGGCGTGGCATACAAATTTTTGCTGCCGATCCATGTGGGATGTCAATTGCTCTCTTCATACCAAATTTGGTGACTCTAGCTCGAAGTTTGTATAAAGTGGGGAAAGGGGGGCTGGGGGCGGTATGGTTGGGCGTGGCATCCAAATTTTTGCTGAAGATCCTTGTGGAATGTCAAATGCAACCTTCATACTAAATTTGGTGCCTCTAGCTCAAAGTTTGTATAAGGTGGGGAAAAAGGGGCGGAATGGATGGGCTTGGCTCCAAAACTTTGATGCAGATTGTTGGGGGTCGTTGCCAGCTATCTTCCTACCAATTTTGTTGGCTCTAGCTCCACTACTCTGGAATATACACGCATTCCCGTTTTTGACGAAGCGTTGGGGCAGATGGGGGTGGCTAGGGCGGTATTGGTGGGCGTGGCATCCAAACTTTTGATGCAGTTTTTGGGGGGTCATCATCATCTATCTTGGCACCAAATTTGGTGACTCTAGCTAAAAAACTGTGGGAGATATAGGCTTTTCTGATTTCTAAATGCGTAGGGGCTGGGGGCGGGATGGGTGGGCGTGGCTCCAAAACTTTGATGCAGTTCTTTTGGGGTCGTTACCAGCTATCTTCCTACCAAATTAGGTGGCTCTAGCTACACTACTCTTGAAGATTCACGCATTCCCGTTTTTTACGAAGCGTTGGGGCATCTGGGGGCGGCTAGGGCGGTATTGGTGGGCGTGGCATCCAAACTTTTGGTGCAGTTTTTGGGGGGTCATCATCAGCTAAATTGGCACCAAATTTGGTGGCTCTAGCTCAAAAAATGTGGGAGATATAGGCTTTTTTGACTTTAAAATGCGGTGGGTCTGGGGGCGGGATGCGGGGGCGTAGCTCAAACATTTTTGATGCAGTTTTTTGGGGGTTGCTAGTAGCTATCTTCTTACCAAATTTGGTAGTTCTAGCTGTAAGGGTGTGTGAAATATGCGGATTTATCGTTTTTGAGTTATCGAATTTATCGATTTGCCAGCCCCCCAGTTATCGTAGAACCCCAATCTTGACACTTTAATATACTATCCCATAGATAAAGAGAATTGGAAAGTTTCAAGTCCCTAGCTTGAAGGGTGTGGAAAAAACTTGCAACCATACGGACGGACAGACGGACAGACACCATGACGGACATTGCACAAAACCAATATACTCTTTACCTTCGGTATCGAGTATAACAACTAAAAATTATTATTGCACCCGATTTGTGTGCGGTGAGAGCTTGCTTAGATATTTTACTTTTTGTTCCGCTATTTCCTCCTTGACTGTTAAGATGTTAAAGTCTTTATGAATGTTTTCGTTCCGAACATACCACGGTGCCCCGGTGATAGTTCTCAAGATTTTTGACTGGGCTCGCTGGACAATGTCAATGCTGCAGTTGCAAGCGTTCCCACAAAACTGGGAACCGTAGGTCCAGATTGGTTTTAGAACAGAGTTCTAAAGCAGGACCTTGTAGTTCAAACTAATGGAAGAGCGAGCATTTATGAGCCAGTGGAGGCTATTGGCTTTCAGTTTGAGAATTGTTCTTTTAGCTTCAATGTGTCGCCGCCATGTAAGTCTTCTGTCTAAGTATACGCCCAGATACGTTACATCGTTTCCTTTTGGATATGTGGTATCGTTTAACGTGAGCGGTGGACAATCTTGCCTGTTGAGGGTGAAAGTTACTTGCTTACATTTTTGTTCGTTTACCTTAATTCGCCAATCTGATAACCATTTTTCCACGTTGACAAGATGAAGGGCTAGTTGCGCTGTTGCTTGTATCGGACATCAAGAGCGGCTGAGAATAGCTGTATCATCAGCAAAGGTAGATGTTGTCAAACGGCTACTTATTGGGATGAATAGCACGTACAGTGTTGGTCCAAGTACGCTGCCCTGTGGAACACCAGCTTCAATACTGTGTTCCTCATACATTGCAGTGTTACATCTTACTGCGAACTTCCTGTCTTAGAGGTACGACTTAAGCAGCTTATGTGTGTTGTTTGGGAGCATTGTTTTGATCTTATGCATTAGACCTTCCAACCAAACTTTGTCGAATGCCTGAGAAACATCCAGAAATATTGCAGTGCAGTTTTCTCTCTTTTCGAACGCGCTTCGTATCTCTGATGTTATTCTGTTACCCTGCTCAATTGTTCCGTGCTTTTCACGAAAGCCAAATTGGAGTGATGGGATTATGTTATGAAGATTCAAGAATGGATTTATCCGGGACAGCAAACATTTTTCAAAAAGTTTTGATAGACACGGTAATAAGCTTATAGGTCTATACGACGTGGGAACTGTGTGATCTTTTCCAGGCTTTGGTATCATAATGATGATTGACTTTTTCCATCTGTCTGGAAAGTGGACAAGTTTGGTGATAGTATTGAAGAGCTGGGCAATTATGCATATCGCACAGTACGGTAGCTCAATAAACATCTTTGGGGTTATTTGGTCACCTCCTGGAGATTTTTTTGGGTTCAATAGCTCTTTAATGATTCTAACGATTTCATTCGGGCGAAATGATTAGATCATGTTGAAGCTGAGAGATGTTTGAGGCAGTCGGTAGTGCAAACGAATTTGTTGCAGGGTTAGGTTGGAACACTTTTTGAAGGACAATAACAAATGTGTTAGTTGTTGTTAACAAATGTTTTAGCGAAGTTTCTTATAGGCATTACTGTTTCTGTTGGTGAGCTTAGAGTTGGGTGAGCTCTCCACAATGAGTTTTTCGTAATTGTGGTTGATAATTGCTTGATGTAACGGCCTTCGTCCTCGATTTTTAACGCTTTGGTGAATTC
Organism: Scaptomyza flava; assembly: GCA_030179655.1. NCBI lineage: Eukaryota > Metazoa > Arthropoda > Insecta > Diptera > Drosophilidae > Scaptomyza > Scaptomyza flava. The sequence continues at coordinate 193,869 of JARNME010000066.1, read as the reverse complement.
TGGTTTTCGATATACACACAATATCGATAACAAAAAAATTTCGAATTTGGAAAATATAAAAATGAGGGTTGAAGTAATAGAACTTTCTTGAAAATTTCGTCCAAATCGGTTAAGAAACACCGGAGATATCGAATTTAATCGATTGAAGCTAAGTTAGTATACCAAAGTCTTACATAAATTTAATTTATTTATTGCAACTGGGTTCAGGGTATCTTCTAGTCGGGCTCTCCCGACTAGAGCCTTCTTACTTGTTTAGTTTTTGCTTTGCCGATGGCGATCTGTTCGATTGCCAGTCACGTCGTAAGTGCCGCTTTTAAAGAACGAGCTGTTCAATTTGTAGATTTGTTGTCCTTTGGTTGTGTATTTTTTTTTTTGGTGTTTGAGGCATTGCGGTGCGAGCTGCGGCGACGAAGACCGTCTCCAGAGTGTTAACAAAACTATCAATGTAAGCTTCATCTACGAGACGTGGCTTAAGCTCAATGTGTGAGCTTAAATACTTTTTGTATCTGAGCCAGTTAGTTTTATGTGAAGTTAACTTACCGGGTCGATTTATGAATTCAGGGTGTCGTAGCAGACTTATTAGGGCTAGCGAGTGATCGGATGATAGATCCGAAAGGCACTCTGCACTTATCACTCTACGCGAAATGTTTTTGGTAACTGCAAAACCAATCAGATCGGGTTGTTAATTGGGATCTGTCGGCCAGTATTTTGGTCTGCCAGGAGAAACGTGGTCGAGCTTGTTGTTAGCTTTTATAATTGCATTGTAGAGCTGCTTTCCTTTTGGATTCACTAGACGAGATCCCCAGTGTGTTTGCTTGGAATTGTAGTCTCCTGCTGCTATAAAGCATTGTCTTAGTGAGTTAAAAAATTCCATAAATTGGTCTTCAGATATGGTAAAACGCGGGGGGCAGTATACAGCGGCAGGAGTAAGTTAGTTCCCACTGTTTAAATGTATTTTTTGAGATGTGGCCTGTAGAAAGTTTTCAGCAAACTCTTTATAGTAGTGGTGCTTGAGGCGGCTTCTGATCAAAATACCAGTTCCACCGTGTGTCTTACCATCGGGATGATTTGTACCATAGAATAAGTATCCACTTATGTTAAAGTTATATTTGTTTGTAAGGTGTGTTTCAGAAAGTAGCACTACGTCGATGTGCTTATCGAGTAGGAATTGAGCTAATTCAAGTTTATGCTGTGAGACGCCATTAGCGTTCCACGTAGATATTCGTATCTCAGCCACTTATTATTTTGACTGTTGTGATACAAGCATTTGTATCAAGAGATTTTGATTACGCATTAGTTCCTGCATAGTTGTTTTCATGAATGACATAAACTCGTTCATGCTCTGCTGCAGGGTACATACGAGTGCTTCGAGGTTACTTTGTTGCTGCTCCTGTGCAGCGTTCGTGCTCACTTGTTTTGGTTGTAAGTACGGTGTGTTAGAGGCAGGAAGAGCCAGTCCAGATCTTAGGGCGCTTGCATAAGTTGCGTTATTGGTTGAGAACTCGGGGCCAAGTGAGGATCTGGTTGCAGATGAAAAGAAGACGTCTGGGTTGTGTTTCGATGGAGTGAAGGTAGTCGGTGCGTGTTGCGAGCGTACAGTGGTACAGCGCTGATGGATACGATTTTTAAGTTCCTTGTAGACTTGGCAGCCTCTGTAGTTGGCTGTATGCTTGCCTTCGCAGTTGTTGCAGAATTTTTTGCTAGAGTCTTCTTTGCTTACTGGGCAACTTGCGGAGCTATGCAGTTCCCCACAGTATACGCATACCGAGCGCAGTGTACAGTAGGCTTTTGTAAGGCCGTACTCTTGGCAGTTCATACATTGTACCGGACCGTTTCGTTTGTGCGGTTCTTCTACGGTGATTCTTCTGTGAAGTAAAAGCTGAAGTTTGTATATTGAGTGCACCTCGTTTTTTTTAAGCATCTTCGTTTCTGGTTCAAGTTCTATTTTAAAAAGTGATTGCGGCATCCTGTTCCTGTTTAAGATGCTTATGACGGTTTTTGCTCGAAATCCTTTCTCCTGCAGCGCCTGTTTTATTTCTTCTGGTGTTACATCAGGTTCTATGCCTTTGATAACAACCTGCAGGCCCTTGCAGCTTTTTAATTGATACGTATAATAATTCTTTTTTTTTTCGTTTAGATACTTTATGAGAACTCTGTAATTATCTTCCGACTTTGTCTAGACTTTAATTTCTTGAATTTTACCCTGTACGAGAGGAACTGTGTCGAAATTTCTATCTTTGCCTATGAGCTTGACAACTTTGTTAAGAAAAGCACTAGAGCTTTTCTCGCGTATATATATTGGGGTGGCTTTTTCGTGTCAACCCAAACAGCTTCAGAAGGCAGATCATCTGTGTTTTCTGCCAAGATGTGAAATCTATTGCTATTGTATGTAGTATCATCCGAGGGTATATTTAAATTGCTACGCGAATTTTTGGTTTATTCATAGAATTTTGCGGACTTAGCTTTCTTTTGATATAAATGTAGCGATCCAAACCAGTCTGCGTAGCTGGCTTAACATTTTTGCAGTTTGCAGTTTGATTTGCTGACGGCACAGCTTGTTGCTTGTGCTTGTTGGACGGGAAGCAGGTATCGTTGCAGCTGTGGTTATTGTCGCTGTTGCGGGACCTAGAGAGGGCGCAGCACTTGCAGTCATTGCTAAGAGAGAGGGGTCGCGTGCTGTGTGCAAGACTTTATTTGTCGGGTTGGGTGTTGACGACCGCGCGCGGTCGGATTGCGTTGACTCGATAGATAACAGGGACGGAGACGGTGAGCAAGAACGTTCTCTGACAAGCGCTGAGTAAGAGCGTCCGATTTGTGGGTTGGTGGTAATTGACCGCTCGGGCTGTTCTGTAACTACAGAGAAGTACGCGTTGCTCAGCCGACGACGCTCGTCTTGCTCGCGATGTCAATAGCTACATTTCGCTCGCTTTGTCTTAAGCGAGGTGAATAATTTGTTTTTGCCTTTTGTGTTATATGTTATTGTTTGTTAAAAGTCAATTGTTATGTTTAAAAAGCAATTTGTGCAGATACATTGCACTTAGCGTCTTTTCACATAAGATATATATTTTATTAGCTTCTATATCACTGTACTTTTGCGTTTGGGAATTAATTAACCGGACCACGATAGTAAAACACGTCTGCATTCGACGACAGTTGACACTCTTTTTTGATCAATCTGATTAAAATGAACATATATGAGCTCTTTTTCTGATCGAAAATGATACTCTCTTCGGGAGAAAATAGATCCCGAACGCGACTCTTCTTGAGGGGTCGCATTTGACCGCAATTTCATCGATTCGAGACGTTTATCGAATCAAAACCGAGTCTACTTCGAGTGGGTTAAAAAATGTTTTACCTTATTTTTCTCATTATGTATTATAATTGTGTGAGCAGCCAAGCAGCTGATACGCATTTTCAACCCGTTGGCAGTGCCTAACCAAAGTCGATACTATCGGACACGAAACAACAAGAAGAAGGACAAGAAGCAGCACGCGGCTCTCAAGAAATTCTAAAAATAACTATTCTTTTTAACTTTTCTATTCAATTCATTATACTTAATCCAAAGGCTTAAAGCCTACAAATAAAGTATTAAGGAGTGTAATATAACCATCCTTACAGTTCAGAAGTGGGATAGGTATAATTGAAGCTGGATAGTTTTGAAATAGAGGTGGTCGCGAATGTTCTAAATTGCGAAGCAGAGTGATCAGCAAGAATCTTCGGCGTCGGACATGGAAATGGGATGTGTTCCCAAGGTCTAGGTGACAAAGATATTCCGATAGTGGAAGTGTTCATGTTCTTCGTGGCAGACGGATTCAACAACCTGAATTAGTTCCAAGAAGCCATGCAAGTTGTCACAGAAATCTTAGTGAGCCCCTGCAACTTCGCAGTTATGCAAAGCGATCGTTCACATGTACATATATGAATGTATTGGCACACAAATTTCAGCGTAATTTGTGGTACATCAGTCGTCTCGCTTGCTCACATGCAATAAGTGCGTGTGTCTAAAATTTGTGTGTATAAAGAGAGCATGCATACGCAGAACAAGCAGAACTTTACAAATAGAAGCGTAAAAGAAGCAAAAGAATATTAAATGGTAAAAATTGACAGTTTAAAGGTGAAGATTGAAGATTCTACTTAGAGAACGGAATCTGTCAACAACCGGCACAAAACCAGATCTTATATTGCGTCTTGAGGAATGTATGGAGTCTGATGAAATCGAGATGTCGCAGCCATAAAGTCAAGAGCCAGCTGTTATAGCGCAGCTACAAGAGGATATGATTCAGCTAAAGAACATGATGGCACAATTAATTAATCTGCAAAATATAAACAACGTAGCAGATATAGCCACACAACAAGTAGAGGAGGAGCCAACTCCAAGGCCGAAAAGCCCTAATGTTCGTTATGCATCAGTTAAGGAAATTGCAAACACATTACCTGAGTATAATTCCAGCGTTGAGAGTGCCATATCCGTTAGCCAGTTCAACGATCGTGTCAACAAAGTGGTGGAAGCATATCATTTTGATGAGAAGTTTCTATTGCTAGCTGTGTATACGCGCCTTAAGGGCCCAGCTAAAATGTGGTTTGACTCTTCGCCGATTTTGCACACAAAGTGGAGTGATTTTGCCGACTCAATACAAGAGAAATTCGGTGTCAACCCAGATGAGGCCGAAATTCATTTTTCAATGGCAAATGCAACCAGACGTACAAAGAAGCCAGTAAAGGAGTATTGTTTTAGAATGGCAGCACTTGGAGTTCGTTTTAAACTTACCAGAGCAGGATTGCAGCACCGTGAGTAGCAAAGTAGAATTGCTACAATTTACAACAATGAAGCAGTTAAGAGATTCCGCAGAATCCTATTTTGTAAACAGAGGCGAATTGTTTGCAAATAAAAACGAATGTTCCAAAGAGCAACGTGTAGAAATGGCAGAAGCAACCAAGACAACGAGAGAATTTTAAATGCTACAATTGTGGTGAACTTGAGCTCTTTGCAAATGCGTGGCCAAAAGAGCAGAAGAAACCTCGCTGTAATAAATGTAATAGTTTCATGCAATTTGAGAGAATTGCCAGACTGTAACTGCATGCCATAAAAATGTAGTGAACCAAGGCAAGGTATTTACCTAACAAGTAATTGTTAATCACAAAGAGTATTCGGCATTTATTGATACCGGTAGCCAATCCAGTTTTGTTCGTGAAGCCGCCACCAAAGTCATCAACTCACCTAGAATCAAATGCTCTATGCAAATGAGAAGCATTTGTGGAGGCATATGCAGCCGTACTAAAGCTATTAAAGTGTACATCAATCTAGAAGGGAAAGTAGTTAGCGCCTAATTTTATGTGGCAGACGAAAAAATTTTGCAAGAAGATTTCTTATTTGGTCAAGATATCATCGTTGGCTCAAGGTTTTCTGTTTAGTTTGATGGAAACATGTACAAAAGTCAACAGAGCAGGTCAACAGCCAGTGAAGGGCAAGGAAATTATTCACAAACTAGAAGATAGAACGCAAAAAAAAAAAAAAAAAAAACGAGGAAAGCCAAATCAAGAAGTTATTGGAAAATAATTGCGATGTTTTTTCAGATGGCTTGAAAAATATCGGAAAAACAAATATTGTGGAAGCGCGTATTGTCGTCGAAAGTGGATAAATTGTAGCACAACCCCCATACAGAGTTCAGGAACCAAAAAGGGCTAAAATCAACAATATGGTCGATGAGTTTTTGCAGCACGACATAATAAGCAGATCGACATCGGAGTACGCGAGCCATTTGGTGCTCATCAAACCGTCAAATGGAAGCGATCGCCTTTGCATGGACATTCTTCGCATAAATAAGCTTATACAGAAAGAGATTTTTCCAGTTCCGAATATTGAAGAGTGTCTACAAGAAGCAAAGAACTTTAAGTTCTTTTCGTCGCTGGATTTAAACAGTGGCTATTATCAAGTGGAGATAGCACCGGAAAGTAGAAAATATACAGCTTTTTTTACTACAGAGGGATTGTACGAGTTCAAGCTCCAAGTTGCGCTCAGGTAAAAAAAAAACATAGTGGCGCATAGTTAATTTTGGCTATGCCAAGACTATGATACCCTTCACACAGCCAAATCAATGCTCCCCCCTCTTATTAATGTTTTTGTGCAGTTGTTGGTAATTTTTCGCTAATATTTTTACTCTTGAGCGTCATTTACTTGTTCGTGTGCGACAACAACAACAATTTGACATGTAGGTACTTGAAAGTGCACGACAGAGACAACAATTGATAGTGCGATATAATAAATTTGTATGGCGGCTATGTCGTAGAATGCTCCGAACGAAATGAAATTTCAAAGTGAATAAACCCGACATGGTCTAAGCAATTTGTGAAAGTTTCATCAAGATCGGTTCAGCAGTTTGCCCGGAAATCGTGCTGATATGGTAAATTTATATGGTGGCTATATCGTAGAATGCTCCGATCGGGATGAAATTTCATAGTGAACAAACCCGACATGATCTAAGCAATCTGTGAAAGTTTTATCAAGATCGGTTCAGCAGTTTGGCCAGAAATCGTGTTGAAACAGACAGACGGTCAGATGGTCAGACGGACAGACGGACAGAAGGACAGACTGACAGACGGACAGACGGACGGACAGACGGAAATCAATTCCTGAGCTCGTCCTGATCATTTTGATACACAGTTTATGGGGTCTCCCATCATTCCTTTAAGGCGTTACAGATTCATGACAAAGTCAATATACCCTGTGAAGGGTATAATAAAAATGACCGCCTCAAGACGGTCATGCCGGTTAGAGTCAACATAAATATTTGTATACGTAAAAATTTTTTTTTTTTTTTATTCTAAACTTTCTAGTTAGTTAAATTATTACATATTGTGATCTAAATTTCATGATAATAATAACACGTTCAAGTTTTAATTGATAAAACGGTTTTTTTTTACATTTATGGCTTATGATAATATAAAAAACCGTTTTTTGATTGATTACAGCATAAATTTAATTCGCATTTCTGGCAAAAACATTGGGTGTCAGAGGACTTGCAATGTTTGCACCTTTTTTCCACCTTTTCTATCTAGCCAAACAGGAAAGTGGTTAATCCCATCAAAACGAACATCAGCAACGGGATGATTGGCATTTTTTCCAACAATACATATGGGTTGTTGTTGCGGTGTATTGCTTCTTTGACGGCCAGGTGTTCTTCTTGTATTGTACGCAACTAAACCTGCTGCAATATGTTCTCGAAAATGTGGTAGTCTTGGGTGTCGTTATCATTGTTTATTCTACGATACAATAAATAGGCATTAGTTGTAGCTAAGTCGATCAAATGATAAAAAATGCGCATCATGGGATTTCGTGTCTTGACCCGAATATGGTACCTTCCATCAATCCGTCTATTAGATCAACGCCACCCATATGGTTGTTATATTCCCGAATGATCTGCGGGCAGTCGATCTCAAGGTACTTCTTATTCTTTCTGTCGTATCTTTTAGCCTTAGCATGGGGCAGTGTGTCCACTTCCTTTCGAAAAGTTTCGATGCCAACATAAGTCGATGCTAATCGTACGCATTTGATGTCTTTCCAAAGAACATTATTTATGCAGACACCAAATAAAAAACCCGAGAATTCCACTGAATATCCTCTTTCTTTATCTTTTGTTTTATTATCAGATGGTAACTTGCAATTAGGTACACGATTGGCTCTGATTGTGCCTAAGCTATAAATACCCCTAGCTCGTAAATACACTAACAATGGAAGAGTGGTGTAGAAATTGTCGAAATAAACAATGTGATTTCTAAAATCTGGGACTGTTTGTGTCAATCTTACTACCACATTGGCACAGCTACCAAGATCAGGTGCATTTGATAGTACGATGTTGTCTCCGGCTCCAATATAAATTTCAAATCTGTAAGCGTATCCAAAAGTGTCACAAAGCACAAATAATTTTGTACCCCACTTGTGTGGTTTATTTGGCATATACTGTCTCAAATGATGCTTTATCTTCGTACTGCACATTTGTTCGTCTACACACAAGCGCGGCATCTTGGCTACTGAATCAAACCTTTGGTTACATTTTTCAGCCAAGTTCCTTATTCGAAATAACGAATCATATCCTTGCTGGCCCTTTTTATTCTTTTTGTTTCGTCATGAAAGCACAAATACTTTTTTATTGCCATGAACTTTTAATCGGCATGGTTCTTTGTATTGCCGTGAAAGAATTTTTCCCCCAATAACGGTAAACGAACATGTACGTAAGTATGCCAACATATTGTCGAAGCTCATCGGCACTTATGGAAAAAGTCGTATTTACGTCTTCTACATGAGCAGCTAAGCATGTTTCTTTTACTATCATCTCAACTATTTCATTATTGAAAAAAATTGTAAACATTTCTAAGGGTGCTTTCATCTTTGCTATTGACTCTGGCAGCATTGAATCACCTGTAAATGCGATTTCATTAACATGATGTACTAATGCGCTTTTGCGCCATAATATTTTTGATAGCTCGCTTGCATTTTTTTTATATCCGTCAATTCTGGAAAAAAACTGTAAAATAAGTCAAGCTCAATAAAAGGTTAGTGCAACTTACTTGGTCTATCAAAGCCTCCAGAAGAAATTTCAACTAAAGGACCACTTTGTTCTGTTTCTGGCAAAGGTGTTCGCAACCATTTCGGTGCCTTTGTCCTGGACGTAGCTGGGCAGCTTTAAGCAACTTTTTCTACTGCAGAAACATCAAATGTTGTGCTGATATTCTCCAAGAAAGCAGCACTTGTTTCAGTCGATTCCATTTCTCTTATGCACTTAGAAATGTATCTTTTAAAAAAAAAATATCTGGCACAATTGTCTGCTCTTCTTCTTCATCACTGCTACTGAAGTCTAATTCTTCATCAGATAGAACCGAATCCATCAACTCCAGCACCTGTTTATCCGTCACTTCAGACAATCTATACCTTTTCAAACTCCTATCCATTTTAATACATAATTCAGCCTTTATTAATACTCGCTTGAAAGTTTATATAGAACCACTTCATGTATCGTACAATATGTGACTGACTTTTGTCAACTGTACGGTAGCCAATTATGCATAAAAAGTAAAACGAAAGAATAAATGAGTGTAGAATTGCTCGCAATCACCAATAATTTACCGTTAGGTATGTGGGTACACTCTTTAAATAGTACAGCTATGTTGAGCAATTTCATATACTTATGTTGCCTTAAACCGGCATGACCGCCTTGATACTTTAAAAAAATTTTTTTTAAAGCTTAAAGTGCATTTCTCTTAAACACAGTTCTATGAACATACCTGCAAATATTTAGACACTTTGAAAATCGTTGACTTTATTTTTTTGCACAACAAAATTTTTTTGTGTCGTGTTCACTTTTGACGCTTGTTTACAATGCTTTGTGTCAATCAAATGTCAACAACAAGTGGAAATGATTAAATAACTCAACCAAAATTTTTACAAATGATAAAATACTATAACTATCAGGTATTCCCATTCATATTTTTTCATTAATTTTGACAGAACAAAGAAAAACAATCAGAAAATATGACCGTCTGGAGACGGTCTTACCAGTTAGAGGGCTAAGAATGCACCAGCTGTTTTCAACAGGTTACTAGCAGAGCTGCAGAATCATGTGAAAAGAGGCGATATGATACACTATATGGATGATATATTGATCGGAAGCCAGACTTTCGAAGAGATGCTCGTGAAGCTAGAGCGTCTTCTTAAAGCTTTGAGAGAATGTGGATTGACGCTAAACGCGGATAAATGTGAGCTTCTAAAGAATCAATTAAGTTTTTTGGTCACCGATACACCCTGGTGGGATTAGCCCTAGAGAAGCTAAAACCAGCGATATCGCCATGTTCCCAGCATCGACTACTGTTATGGAAGTAAGAAAGTTTTTGGGTCTTAGCGGATGTTTTCGGAAATTCGTCGCCGGATATGCCATTATATTGGAGCCTTTGCGTGAGCTATTGAGCAAACACCACAGGAAGATGCATTCATCGAGCTAAAAAAAAGTTTAATTTCAAAGCCAGTAATAACGAGCTATCGCGTCGATGCCGAGCAAGAACTACACACCGATGCCAGCGCATCAGGTTTAGCCGGCGTATTATTGCAGCAAGAAGATCAAAATTGGAAGCCAATCGCCTATTACAGTCGCGCTACAACGAAATCAGAGAAAAATTATAATAGCTACGGGTTGAAGGCCTTAGCCGTAGTTGAATCATTAGAGAGATTCAAATATTATGTTACTGGAAAACGCATCAGAGTCATAACGGATTGTAGTGCCTTAAAAACAACTATGAACAAAAAGGAGTTAATACCCCGAATCGCAAGATGGTGGTTGAGAATTCAAGAGTTTGATATTGAAAATGTACATCGAGCTGGATTGCAAATGGAGCATGTGGATGCCCTAAGCCAAGCACCAGTTGAAGAAGCTCAAGAAATGGAAACTGCCAGCTCAAAGATATTAAATATATCATTGATGAAGCGGATTGGTTGTTCAGCATACAGCTTCAGGATGAAAAAATCCAGAAGATTGTAAACACTATGAGAGTCAACAAGATAAATGAGAACGACGAGTATGTTATCGAACTTGATCGGTTGTATAAGAAGTATAATGACGAGTGGTTATGGGTCGTACCAAAGCAACTACGTATATTTTGCATGAATGCCATGATAACGCCGGACACATGAGCGTCGAAAAAACAGTTAGTCGGATTCTAAAGTATTTTTGGTTTCCACGCATGCGAAATTACGTAAAAGGATACATAAAATCATGTTAAGGCAGCGCGCTCAACAAAAAAACCAGGTGGACGACTTGAGGGTCAATACCACTATGATGCCATAGTTCCAGTGCCGTTTTCGACTATCAATATTGATCACTTAGGACTGTTTCCAAAGAGTTCTAAAAGGAACGAGCACTTCATTGCAATTGTTGACGCATTTACGAAGTTTACCATAATCCACACGTGCTGCTGTTGTTGACCAGTTATATCGGAATGCCAAGCCGCATAATATCAGAAATTGGTACAGCTTTTACATCAAAGGACTTCGAGAAGTTTTGCAGAGAGAAAAACATAGAGCATATACTAAACTCAGTACACACACCAAGAGCTAATGGACATGTGCAACGAGCCAACAGGATTATGTATATTGTCAATGCTGTTGCCGATGACAGAATACGAGAAACGCTAGGATGAGAAGTTGCGCTCGATCCAGTGGAGTATGAACACAATGGTTAATAACACAACAAAATGTTCTCCGTTTTAGCTATTACAGAAAGAGATTTTTCCAGTTCCGAATATTGAAGAGTGTCTACAAGAAGCAAAGAACTTTTCGTCGCTGGATTTAAACAGTGGCTATTATCAAGTGGAGATAGCACCGGAAAGTAGAAAATATACAGCTTTTTTTACTACAGAGGGATTGTACGAGTTCAAGCTCCAAGTTGCGCTCAGGTAAAAAAAAAACATAGTGGCGCATAGTTAATTTTGGCTATGCCAAGACTATGATACCCTTCACACAGCCAAATCAATGCTCCCCCCTCTTATTAATGTTTCTGTGCAGTTGTTGGTAATTTTTCGCTAATATTTTTACTCTTGAGCGTCATTTACTTGTTCGTGTGCGACAACAACATCAATTTGACATGTAGGTACTTGAAAGTGCACGACAGAGACAACAATTGATAGTGCGATATGGTAAATTTGTATGGTGGCTATGTCGTAGAATGCTCCGATCGAAATGAAATTTCAAAGTGAATAAACCCGACATGATCTAAGCAATTTGTGAAAGTTTCATCAAGATCGGTTCAGCAGTTTGCCCGGAAATCGTGCTGATATGGTAAATTTATATGGTGGCTATATCGTAGAATGCTCCAATCGGGATGAAATTTCATAGTGAACAAACCCGACATGATCTAAGCAATCTGTGAAAGTTTTATCAAGATCGGTTCAGCAGTTACAGATTCATGACAAAGTCAATATACCCTGTTAAGGGTATAATAAAAATGACCGCCTCAAGACGGTCATGCCGGTTAGAGTCAACATAAATATTTGTATACTCAAAAAAAAATTTTTTTTTTATTCTTAACTTTCTAATTAGTTAAATTATTACATATTGTGATCTAAATTTCATGATAATAATAGCACGTTCAAGTTTTTATTGATAAAACGGTTTTTATACCCTTCACAGGGTATATTGACTTTGTCATGAATCTGTAACGCCTTAAAGGAATGATGGGAGACCCCATAAACTATATATCAAAATGATCAGGACGAGCTCAGGAATTGATTTCCGTCTGTCCGTCCGTCTGTCCGTCTATCCGTCTGTCTGTCTGTTTCAACACGATTTCTGGCCAAACTGCTGAACCGATCTTGATGAAACTTTCACAGATTGCTTAGATCATGTCGGGTTTGTTCACTATGAAATTTCATCCCGATCGGAGCATTCTACGATATAGCCACCATATAAATTTACCATATCAACACGATTTCCGGCCAAACTGCTGAACCGATCTTGATGAAAATTTCACAGATTGCTTAGATCATGTCGGGTTTGTTCACTATGAAATTTCATCCCGATCGGAGCATTCAACGATATAGCCACCATGTAAATTTACCATATCAACACGATTTCCGGCCAAACTGCTGAACCGATCTTGATAAAACTTTCACAGATTGCTTAGATCATGTCGGGTTTGTTCACTATGAAATTTCATCCCGATCGGATACAAAAAATCTATTAAAAAAACATAATTGGACTAAAAAACTAAAATACCAAAATTACTACTCGGGGATTCGAACCCGCACCTACCGGATGAGAGTCTGGCATTCTTACCACTAGACTATATAAGAGTTTAACAGATTAGCTGAATATCTATTCGTAAAATTAACATAGTTAATTCGATACGCCGAATATTAATAATTTAATGCCTTATAGTCTTTCGAGATTTTCACGCAATAAAAAAATAAAAATACAAATTAATCCACGTGTGAAGGGTATCATAGTCTTGGCATAGCCAAAATTAACTTGCGGCACTATGTTTTTTTTTACATTTATGGTTTATGATAATATAAAAAACAGTTTTTTGATTGAGTACAGCATAAATTTAATTCGCATTTCTGGCAAAAACATTGGGTGTCAGAGGACTTGCAATGTTTGCACCTTTTTTTTCCACCTTTTCTATCTAGCCAAACAGGAAAGTGGTTAATCCCATCAAAACGAACATCAGCAACGGGATGATTGGCATTTTTTCCAACAATACATATGGGTTGTTGTTGCGGTGTATTGCTTCTTTGACGGCCAGGTGTTCTTCTTGTATTGTACGCAACTAAACCTGCTGCAATATGTTCTCGAAAATGTGGTAGTCTTGGGTGTCGTTATCATTGTTTATTCTACGATACAATAAATAGGCATTAGTTGTAGCTAAGTCGATCAAATGATAAAAAATGCGCATCATGGGATTTCGTGTCTTGACCCGAATATGGTACCTTCCCATCAATCCGTCTATTAGATCAACGCCACCCATATGGTTGTTATATTCCCGAATGATCTGCGGGCAGTCGATCTCAAGGTACTTCTTATTCTTTCTGTCGTATCTTTTAGCCTTAGCATGGGGCAGTGTGTCCACTTCCTTTCGAAAAGTTTCGATGCCAACATAAGTCGATGCTAATCGTACGCATTTGATGTCTTTCCAAAGAACATTATTTATGCAGACACCAAATAGAGAACCCGAGAATTCCACTGAATATCCTCTTTCTTTATCTTTTGTTTTATTATCAGATGGTAACTTGCAATTAGGTACACGATTGGCTCTGATTGTGCCTAAGCTATAAATACCCCTAGCTCGTAAATACACTAACAATGGAAGAGTGGTGTAGAAATTGTCGAAATAAACAATGTGATTTCTAAAATCTGGGACTGTTTGTGTCAATCTTACTACCACATTGGCACAGCTACCAAGATCAGGTGCATTTGATAGTACGATGTTGTCTCCGGCTCCAATATAAATTTCAAATCTGTAAGCGTATCCAAAAGTGTCACAAAGCACAAATAATTTTGTACCCCACTTGTGTGGTTTATTTGGCATATACTGTCTCAAATGATGCTTTATCTTCGTACTGCACATTTGTTCGTCTACACACAAGCGCGGCATCTTGGCTACTGAATCAAACCTTTGGTTACATTTTTCAGCCAAGTTCCTTATTCGAAATAGTGAATCATATCCTTGCTGGCCCTTTTTTATTCTTTTTGTTTCGTCATGAAAGCACAAATACTTTTTTATTGCCATGAACTTTTTAATCGGCATGGTTCTTTGTATTGCCGTAAAAGAATTTTTCCCCCAATAACGGTAAACAAACATGTACGTAAGTATGCCAACATATTGTCGAAGCTCATCGGCACTTATGGAAAAAGTCGTATTTACGTCTTCTACATGAGCAGCTAAGCATGTTTCTTTTACTATCATCTCAACTATTTCATTATTGAAAAAATATGTAAACATTTCTAAGGGTGCTTTCATCTTTGCTATTGACTCTGGCAGCATTGAATCACCTGTAAATGCGATTTCATTAACATGATGTACTAATGCGCTTTTGCGCCATAATATTTTTGATAGCTCGCTTGCATTTTTTTTATATCCGTCAATTCTGGAAAAAAACTGTAAAATAAGTCAAGCTCAATAAAAGGTTAGTTCAACTTACTTGGTCTATCAAAGCCTCCAGAAGAAATTTCAACTAAAGGACCACTTTGTTCTGTTTCTGGCAAAGGTGTTCGCAACCATTTCGGTGCCTTTGTCCTGGACGTAGCTGGGCAGCTTTAAGCAACTTTTTCTACTGCAGAAACATCAAATGTTGTGCTGATATTTTCCAAGAAAGCAGCACTTGTTTCAGTCGATTCCATTTCTCTTATGCACTTAGAAATGTATCGTTTAAAAAAAAAAATATCTGGCACAATTGTCTGCTCTTCTTCTTCATCACTGCTACTGAAGTCTAATTCTTCATCAGATAGAACCGAATCCATCAACTCCAGCACCTGTTTATCCGTCACTTCAGACAATCTATACCTTTTCAAACTCCTATCCATTTTAATACATAATTCAGCCTTTATTAATACTCGCTTGAAAGTTTATATAGAACCACTTCATGTATCGTACAATATGTGACTGACTTTTGTCAACTGTACGGTAGCCAATTATGCATAAAAAGTAAAACGAAAGAATAAATGAGTGTAGAATTGCTCGCAATCACCAATAATTTACCGTTAGGTATGTGGGTACACTCTTTAAATAGTACAGCTATGTTGAGCAATTTCATATACTTATGTTGCCTTAAACCGGCATGACCGCCTTGATACTTTAAAAAATTTTTTTTAAAGCTTAAAGTGCATTTCTCTTAAACACAGTTCTATGAACATACCTGCAAATATTTAGACACTTTGAAAATCGTTGACTTTATTTTTTTGCACAACAAAATTTTTTTGTGTCGTGTTCACTTTTGACGCTTGTTTACAATGCTTTGTGTCAATCAAATGTCAACAACAAGTGGAAATGATTAAATAACTCAACCAAAATTTTTACAAATGATAAAATACTATAACTATCAGGTATTCCCATTCATATTTATACTCGATACCGAAGGTAAAGAGTATATTGGGTTTGTGCAATGTCCGTAATGGTGTCTGTCCGTCTGTATGAACGCAACTTTTTTCCACACCCTTCAAGCTAGAGACTTGAAACTTTCCAGTTCTCTTTATCTATGGGAAAGTAAATTAAAGTGTCAAAATGGGGGTTCTACGATAACTGGGGGGCTCGCAAATCGATAAATTCGATAACTCAAAACCGATAAATCCACATATTTCGCACATCCTGACAGCTAGAACTACCAAATTTGGTAAGAAGAAAGCTACTAGCATCCCCCAAAAAACTGCATCAAAAATTTTGGAGCCCCGCCTACCCATTCCGCCCCCAGCCCCACCGCATTTTAAAGTCAAAAAAGCCTATATCTCCCACAGTTTTTGAGCTATAGCCACCAAATTTGGTGCCAAGATATTTGATAATGGCCCCCCAAAAACTGCATCCAAAGTTTGGATGCCACGCCCACCAATACCGCACTAGCCACCCCCATCTGCCCCAACGCTTCGTCAAAAACGGGAATGCGTGTATCTTCCAGAGTAGTGGAGCTAGAGCCACCAAATTTGGTAGGAAGATAGCTGGCAACAACCCCAAAAGAATTGCATCAAAGTTTTGGAGCCACGCCCACCCATCCCGCCCCCAGCCCCCCCGCATTTTGAAATCAGAAAAGCCTATATCTCCCACAGTTTTTTAGCTAGAGTCACCAAATTTGGTGCCAAGATAGGTGATGATGAGCCCCCAAAAACTGCATCAAAAGTTTGGATGCCACGCTTACCAATACCGCCCTAGCCACCCCCATCTGCCCCAACGCTTCGTCAAAAACGGGAATGCGTGTATCTTCCAGAGTAGTGGAGCTAGAGCCACCAAATTTGGTAGGAAGATAGCTGGCAACAACCCCAAAAGAATTGCATCAAAATTTTGGAGCCACGAGCACCCCTTCCACCCCCTTTCCACACCTTTTACAGTCTTTGAGTCTAGAGTCACCAAATTTTGTATGAAGGTAGCATTTGACATTCCACATAGATCTGCAGCAAAAATTTGAATGCCACGCCCACCTATACCACCCCCAAGCCCCATAGCCCCCCTTTCACCACCTTTTACATGCTTCGAGCTAGAGTCACGAAATTTGGTAGGAAGATAGCTGACAACGACTCCCAACAATCTGCATCAAAGTTTTGGAGCCACGCCCACCCATTCCGCCCCCAGCCCCCCCCCGCATTTTTAAGTCAAAAAAGCCTATATCTTTTACAGTTTTTGAGCTAGAGCCACCAAATTTGTTGCCAAGATAGGTGATGATGAGCCCCCAAAAACTGCATCAAAAGTTTGGATGCCACGCCTACCAATACCGCCCTAGCCACCTCCAGCTGCCCCAACGCTTCGTCAAAAACGAGAATGCGTGTATCTTCCATATTTGTGGAGCTAGAGCCCCCAAACTTGGCAGGAAGATAGCTTGCAACGACCCCCAAAAAACTGCATCAAAGTTTTGGAGCCACGAGCACCCCTTCCACCCCCTTTCCACACCTTTTACAGTCTTTGAGTCTAGAGTCACCAAATTTTGTATGAAGGTAGCATTTGACATTCCACATAGATCTGCAGCAAAAATTTGAATGCCACTCCCACCCATACCGCCCCCAGCCCCCCTTTCCCCACTTTTTACAAACTTTGAGCTAGAGTCACCAAATTTGGAAGGAAGGTAGCAATTGACATTCCACATAGATCTGCAGAAAAACTTTGGATGCCACGCCCACCCATACCGGCCCCAGCCCCCCTTTCCCCACATTTAACAAACTTCGAGCTAGAGTAACCAAATTTGGTATGTAGATAGCAATTGACATTCCACAAAGATCTGCATCAAAAATTTGGATGCCACGCCCACCCATACCGGCCCCAGCCCCCCTCTCCCCACTTTTACAAACTTCGAGCTAGAGTCACCAAATTTGGTATGAAGATAGCAATTGACATTTCACAAATATCTGCAGCAAAGATTTGGATGCCACGCCCACCCATACTGCCCCCAGCCCCTCTTTCCCCACTTTTTACAAACTTTCAGCTAGAGTCACCAAATTTGGAAGGAAGATAGTTGGTTGCATCCCTATCTGCATCGGAGAATCTTTAAGGCAGCGTACACCCCTGCCCCATCCGTACCCCTTAGCAATCAGGCCTCTTTTTACCTGTTTTAATACTGGTATCGAGTATGCCGCAGTCGGTTGCGTCCGACTGCAACGTTTCCACTTGTTTTTCATTAATTTTGACAGAACAAAGAAAAACAATCAGAAAATATGACCGTCTGGAGACGGTCTTACCAGTTAGAGGTCTAAGAATGCACCAGCTGTTTTCAACAGGTTACTGGCAGAGCTGCAGAAACATGTGAAGAGAGGCGATATGATACACTATATGGATGATATATTGATCGGAAGCCAGACTTTCGAAGAGATGCTCGTGAAGCTAGAGCGTCTTCTTAAAGCTTTGAGAGAATGTGGATTGACGCTAAACGCGGATAAATGTGAGCTTCTAAAGAATCAATTAAGTTTTTTGGTCACCGATACACCCTGGTGGGATTAGCCCTAGAGAAGCTAAAACCAGCGATATCGCCATGTTCCCAGCATCGACTACTGTTATGGAAGTAAGAAAGTTTTTGGGTCTTAGCGGATGTTTTCGGAAATTCGTCGCCGGATATGCCATTATATTGGAGCCTTTGCGTGAGCTATTGAGCAAACACCACAGGAAGATGCATTCATCGAGCTAAAAAAAAGTTTAATTTCAAAGCCAGTAATAACGAGCTATCGCGTCGATGCCGAGCAAGAACTACACACCGATGCCAGCGCATCAGGTTACGCTGGCGTATTATTGCAGCAAGAAGATCAAAATTGGAAGCCAATCGCCTATTACAGTCGCGCTACAACGAAATCAGAGAAAAAACATAGTGGCGCATAGTTAATTTTGGCTATGCCAAGACTATGATACCCTTCACACGTGGATTATATTGTATTTTTATTTTTTTATTGCGTGAAAGTCTCGAAAGACTATAAGGCATTAAATTATTAATATTCGGTGTATCGAATTAACTATGTTAATTTTACCGATAGATATTCAGCTATTCTGCTAAACTCTTATATAGTCTAGTGGTAAGTATGCCAGACTCTCATCCGGTAGGTGCGCGTTCGAATCCCCGTGTAGTAATTTTGGTATTTTAGTTTTTTAGTCCAATTTTGTTTTTTAAATAGATTTTTTGTATCCGATCGGGATGAAATTTCATAGTGAACAAACCCGACATGATCTAAGAAATTTGTGAAAGTTTCATCAAGATCGGTTAAGCAGTTTGGCCGGAAATCGTGTTGATATGGTAAATTTATATGGTGGCTATATCGTAGAATGCTCCGATCGGGATGAAATTTCATAGTGAACAAACCCGACATGATCTAAGCAATCTGTGAAAGTTTCATCAAGATCGGTTCAGCAGTTTGGCCGGAAATCGTGTTGATATGGTAAATTTATATGGTGGCTATATCGTAGAATGCTCCGATCGGGATGAAATTTCATAGTGAACAAACCCGACATGATCTAAGCAATCTGTGAAAGTTTCATCAAGATCGGTTCAGCAGTTTGGCCAGAAATCGTGTTGAAACAGACAGACAGACGGACAGACGGACGGACGGACGGACAGACGGAAATCAATTCCTGAGCTCGTACTGATCATTTTGATATATAGTTTATGGGGTCTCCCATCATTCCTTTAAGGCGTTACAGATTCATGACAAAGTCAATATACCCTGTGAAGGGTATAATTATCATAGCTACGGGTTGAAGGCCTTAGCCGTAGTTGAATCATTAGAGAGATTCAAATATTATGTTACTGGAAAACGCATCAGAGTCATAACGGATTGTAGTGCCTTAAAAACAACTATGAACAAAAAGGAGTTAATACCCCGAATCGCAAGATGGTGGTTGAGAATTCAAGAGTTTGATATTGAAAATGTACATCGAGCTGGATTGCAAATGGAGCATGTGGATGCCCTAAGCCAAGCACCAGTTGAAGAAGCTCAAGAAATGGAAACTGCCAGCTCAAAGATATTAAATATATCATTGATGAAGCGGATTGGTTGTTCAGCATACAGCTTCAGGATGAAAAAATCCAGAAGATTGTAAACACTATGAGAGTCAACAAGATAAATGAGAACGACGAGTATGTTATCGAACTTGATCGGTTGTATAAGAAGTATAATGACGAGTGGTTATGGGTCGTACCAAAGCAACTACGTATATTTTGCATGAATGCCATGATAACGCCGGACACATGAGCGTCGAAAAAACAGTTAGTCGGATTCTAAAGTATTTTTGGTTTCCACGCATGCGAAATTACGGTAAAGGATACATAAAATCATGTTAAGGCAGCGCGCTCAACAAAAAAACCAGGTGGACGACTTGAGGGTCAATACTACTATGATGCCATAGTTCCAGTGCCGTTTTCGACTATCAATATTGATCACTTAGGACTGTTTCCAAAGAGTTCTAAAAGGAACGAGCACTTCATTGCAATTGTTGACGCATTTACGAAGTTTACCATAATCCACACGTGCTGCTGTTGTTGACCAGTTATATCGGAATGCCAAGCCGCATAATATCAGAAATTGGTACAGCTTTTACATCAAAGGACTTCGAGAAGTTTTGCAGAGAGAAAAACATAGAGCATATACTAAACTCAGTACACACACCAAGAGCTAATGGACATGTGCAACGAGCCAACAGGATTATGTATATTGTCAATGCTGTTGCCGATGACAGAATACGAGAAACGCTAGGATGAGAAGTTGCGCTCGATCCAGTGGAGTATGAACACAATGGTTAATAACACAGCAAAATGTTCTCCGTTTTAGCTATTATACGGTTATGAGCCTCGAGATATATTGCAAAACACAAGCATTATCCAAAGTCAGGAGCAGAATATGTTAACAGATGCCGAGCTTGGTAGTCTACGATCAGAGACGGCAACGAGGATTAAGGATCACCAAGCCAAAGCCAAGAAGTTGTACGATTTAAAGCACAAGAAGTCACCGCAGGTGACCTTGTGTTGGTAGAGAGCGAGCCTTACAGCACGGGCATGTTACGAAAATTGGAGCCCTGGTATAAAGGTCCGTTTGTCATAAGCAAGGTGTTGCCACATGATCGAAATCTTGTAGAAGACATCCCGCAAGCCCAAAGGAATCAACGATATTACAAATCTGATGATGCAAAAGATTCAGATGACGACGAAGAAAGCACGATCAGCAACAAATCACGCGAGGGCGCGTCGATAAATCAGGAAAGGCCGAATGTGAGCAGCCAAACAGCTGATACGCATTTTCAACCCGTTGGCAGTGCCTTACCAAAGTCGATACTATCGGACACGAAACCGAAAACGAGTCAGTCGAAAAGCAACAAGAAGCAGCACGCGGCTCTCAAGAAATTCTAAAAATAACTATTCTTTTTAACTTTTCTATTCAATTCATTATACTTAATCCAAAGGCTTAAAGCCTACAAATAAAGTATTAAGAAATGTAATATAACCATCCTTTCAATTATTTTAAATTAAATGTTAACAGTTAATGTTAATGTCAGTGCTTATCAACGACAGCGACCATTTCACATAAAGACGGGTTTTAAGAATTGTTCAAGTTAACATGCTGTAAGCCAAGTCACAACCACGAAGCGGACAGACTAACGAGTAGAAAAGTCGGTTTCGTCTAACGAAAACCAGCTGACTTGTTTTGATTATCGCGTTTTTGTTAACAATACACATGCCACCATGTTTTTTTACCCTTAACCCATGAAATGGGTAATAAGGCGTGGTCCCAGCCCAAGGTTTGAATGAAAGACAGGATATTTTTCGGTTTAATATCCGCAAGTTGAGTGAGGTCCGACATAAAGAAGGACTTTAGATAGCGATTTTTTTTTTTTTTTTGCAGAGTGCCGGACAGTCGCAGAAAAGGTGGGAAACTGTTTCCTCCTCCTCCTCGTCACGACAGCTTCTGCAGAAATCATTTCAAGGGGCTAGAAGTCTCGCTGCGTGGTACCTCACCAGCCAGTGCCCCGTAATGGCCCTGATTACGGCGGCACAGCCTAATCTGCTTAGGTGGATTAGGTCTGAAGAGCGCTTTTTGCAGCGCGTTGGCCAGGTGTGCCTTGCAATCCAACCTGAGGCGGTGGTAAGCTGCCACCCCTTGTTTGCTTCGAGTTCGAAGTGCGATCGAACTCTGAGCTTGCAGCTGGCCATGGGGATACCCCAGCCCTCCTTGTCTCTGAGGAGAGGCATGGTAGTGCATGGTAGGTCGTCTGCTTTGCAAATGCCCTCGATGACTTTGTGTCTGGGCACCCAAGTGAGGTGTATTTCGCACTGCTCTGCCATCTAGTGTAGAGATCTGCGGCAGTTTGTGACAGATATCGAGCTGGATGAAATCGCTTTTAGAGACTTGATAGCCGCCTGGCTATCGGAAAATATGCAGATTCTATCTGCAGAGCATTCACATTCGGAAATGCGTGAGAGTGCTTCCTGTATGGCAGCGATCTCAGCTTGAAATACGCTGCACTGATCAGGAAGAGAGAGCTGCACTGAAGAGGAAGAGTGTCCGAAATTCTGCTCGGACCACTGCTAAGTTTCTTTCATGCGAAGGGCAGAGAGAGTTGCTACTAATTTCCCCATTTGGTCTATTGGTAGGAGATTTAGTATATTGTTCAGAGCCTCAGTTGGGGTCGTTCTGAGGGCCCCTATTGTGATCAGTCGAGCGGCACGCTGTACTTTGGCAAGCTTGTGGACTGATGTCTTTTAAGACAAATTTGGCCACCATACTGACACTCCGTACTGTAGGATGGGCCGAACGATGGCTGTGTACGGCAACAGCGTGATGTGGGGTGCCATTCCCCATTTTAGTCCAATGGGCTTCTTACATGTACTATATAGAGCGACTGAGACCGCAGCAAGCTGTTAACAGCCACATTCCAAAGGAGAGGGGAGAGAACACCTCCTTGTCGGGTGCCTCTTTTGACGGCCCTGGAAATTGTCGAAGACCCCAGTGTGGCTCTGACGATCCTGCATTTAAGCAGTTTATCAATCAGTTCCACAATGCGGTGTCCAACCTCCAGCTCCGACAAAGACTCGGTGATTGCACCCGTTACGACGTTGTTAAAAGCGCCCTCAATGTCTAGAAAGGCAGTAATCCTTGTAGTGGAGTGCCTTTTCTACTGTGGATATAGCCGCATGGAGCGCTGTTTCAGTAGATTTGCCTTTTTGGCTTTTTAGTAAGAATCGATCTTGATCGAGTCTCTGATATGTATACTCAGAACCCTTTCTAGTGTCTTTAAAAGAAAGGATGTAAAACTGTCTTCTTTTAGGAGGTAAGGCTGGCTTTATAGAAGCTCCATGATTGCTAGTCTCCCCTGAAACTTGCTTTGTTAAAGAGCTTTCGCGAATTTTTTCGAAGCTCGCCTACTTGTGGCGACCACCATGGTGGTTTTGCTTTTCCTCTTGGTTTGCTCTGGGGGCATGACATGTTAAGGACGGACTTGCATGCCTCCTTGAGCTTGTTTGTGAGCAGCTCTGAGTGCTCGGGAGAAGGGGGTCCCGCTGGGGTATGCTCTGGACTGAGTATTGTGAGACATTCTTCGAAAGTGGTCCAGTTCGTACGTCTGACGTTTCTGCACCATTTAGGCTTTGGGATATCGGGAGAGAACACTATATCGATATACCTATGATCAGAGAAGGAGTGCTCATCTATCACTCTCCATCTTGTTAGTCTCTGGTGAAGGGAGGCTGTGGCTAGAGTTATTAAAGGTGTAATAAAGGTTGGGTCGTTCCCTATATTGTATTATAATTATTTTTAGGGAGCAGAAAAATGTCTAGGTGTTTTCTGGCAAGTATGCAGGTATGAACTTTACCTTCGTTGCGGGCTGCAAGCAGCTTGTAGTCCTTAGTCCCCAGTCCAGAAACCTTACCACAGCAGACCCAAGGTTCCTGAATGAGGACAACGTCTACTCCGCATTGGCTTGTGCGGAGCAGCAGAGCGGCTGCAGCCGCCTTACAGTGGTGGAGGTTTATCTGAAGAAGTCTCAGAGACATCTTCAAGCTTTGACTCCACCACTGTCAGATTAGCCTCTTCGTCCGTGTCTACGTCAAAGTTAATCATGTTGGCCATGTCTTCGGCGAGGTCAGAGTATTCTGACTGGAGGGCGTCACCTGCCTTGGCTTCAGCCACTTTCGGTGACAGGGTCATTTCCACAATTGGCTGTTGTGCCGCCTGCAGTGGCCTCCGACGTTTGCTGCTCACTTTGAGCTTTTAGCGCCACAGGTGCATCCTCTTGAGCCAAAGGCTTGCTAGCCGCGATCGAAGTATAGACCCTTATTACTATCGGCTTAAGGCCGATCCGCCTCGGCTGACTCGTCGTTGATGACCAGGATCACCAGCCGATTGTTGCCTTCTGGTACCTCGACCTTAGCGATCCTTCAGTCATGCGTAACTAGGTCTGGGTTACTCAGTTGGAAGAGTTTGAGGATTCTTTTGGGATCCTCGGCCTTTGCGGAACCCAGACTCTTGCTCGTGCTTTGCGCCGGGATAGACCTCTCCTAGAAGGCCAACAGCTTTTTTGTATAGCTCTGCGGATTTGTCGTCTTCACAGGCTATAGCTTTAATATTACCCTGATACCATCCGGCATCAGAGCAACGGAGTGGCGGTCCGTCAGACAGCAGCATCAGGTCGACTACCTTCTCCTGCAGCTCATTTTCAATGGCCCTCCACCTGATCCGTGAAATATGGCCCACTTTGTGGGCTTCTGCTTGGCTTTAGCAGATGCGGCAGGGATTGCTGGCTTGAAATCTGGAATGATTTTCTAAGCCCACCTGTAGGGGTGCTACCAATAATTGAGGGATTGGCGTTTCCCACCGGTTTTTTAAGTGATCCGGACACTGGATTTTTGTTTTTGAAATTTGAGCTCATTTCGGTCCCACGAGTAGACGGAAATAGAAAGCCACCCGTGACATAGCCCGTGTGCCACGGGAAGCCTATTTAAACTGGAGGTCGTCAGGTATCCAGAGTTCGCAAAGTAACGACCGACCACCCCCTCGGCCACGAGTCCCTCGGAACAATGCTGTTCCACCTTTTTTGTGCTGGTCGATAATTTGCTGATCAGGCGCTCAGCACAAAAAACAAGCTTCTAGTAAAATAGGCAGGCAAATATCAGCTTTGCATTGGTGGTCATTAATACTCTTTCATGTTTTTAGCTCTATTACACTTTCCAACAATTTTGCCATCGCAACTATCATACAGTTATGCAGCGATGCGCACAAATGCCGAAAGTGTATTCAGCTATTCACTTGTCGAAGAAACGTTACAAAAAAAACTAACAAAAATCGCAGCGAGCAGGCCCAGCAAGAATGAAGCAAACGCACATGCATACACATACCGTCCTTGCTTTCCGCTGGCCCGCCGCCTCTCCTTTAAATGTTAAATGGTCGTTGATTATAAGAGTATCCAACATTTATCATTCGTCTAGTGCAATTCTGTATTGCTTCTTTTGTTAATACACACACACACTTACAGACTAAAATAGCGGACTTCAAAAAGTAAACCCAAATTCAATAAAATATTATTTCTGTTCAGGAAAACATGCGCATAGCAATAATACAGTTACAAACACACCAACAAACAGGTTTTAACACATCGCCCGTGTTGCAACACTCATTGGTTTTTTTTTATTTTCCATCAAAATTGAGAAATAGTGAAAAAATGTATAATTGGTAAACATAGATTTACCAGACCAATTCCAAACTTTTTATTCTTATTTATTAATAGATCTATAGATAGAACCAAAAATAATGACGATCCGCTTCCTAGTTGTCGCGATATTGTATCTTAAAGTCGACCAAATTACCTACAAATAGTGATTTTTATGTAACATTGTGATTTTTATGTAATATGGTGTTTACACTCGCACTGCTTATTTGAGTTATTGCGTTAAGAGCAACAGCAGCTTTTTTAACATACAAAAAGTAGTGGTGACAAAAAGTTGAGTTATGTTTGGATGCAGTTGCTTTTACTCGTTATACATTCGGTTTACTCAAAAGTGCTGCCCATTTAAGTATATAATCGGTTATATTTTTGAACTGTCACCACTGGTGCTAATGTAAACAACACATACAAGTACACAACTAAAATATATAAATTATCAAATTATTTAATTATGTCTCAAAAAAATGGTAAGTAAGTGCTGTAATAACTGCTATAATATATTTCGAACTCATTGCAACCAAATTATAGGCTCGGCTAGGAGATTTGTGTGGTCAACTGCTGCCACACACACGTTAATTGAATTATGTCAAGAAAATATTGACGGATTTTGTGAGGCACGCAAAAACTCACACATATATAAGGAAATCGCGGAAAAAATGAAGGAATTTGGACCATCTCACTTTGAGATTAAAAACAAATAAGAGAACCTTATGAAAAAGTAGAGGTCAGTTTGAATAAACGAAGTATACTCCCAAAAACTTATTTATATAATTATTAATATATATTTATAGATCTGAACGTGCTTAAAAGGGGAGCATCTGGTGTCACTTACTCAACCTGGGAGTACTTCGATAATTTGGCGAGTGTGCTCCACACTTCGAGCGCTTTGGAATGCAGTCCAATTGATAGTACAGGTGATACATTGCATTAAAACAATATTAAGTATTTGTTTTAATAATCAAAATTTCGCAGACTTCTCCCACCTAATCGAAGAGGACCACAGCAGCTCACTTGAAAAGGACACCTCAATAACAGAGACGCCTTCTCATAAAAAGCGATGAAGGGTGAACAAAATTGACAAGCTCATTGAAATAGAGGAGCGCTAGTTGGCGTTCATGGAGCGTATGGCAGAACGAGCTGAAAATTTTCAAAAAGATATGATAGAAATAATGAGGGCCATAACAGATAAAAATAAATGACATTTTTTTAGGAATAAAATGTATTTATTTAAATGGAATTATTGCTGAGTAAATTTATAGCTAGGGCTTGCCTAATTGTTTCAGCACTTGGATTTGTATTGCCAAGCCAAACCTCAAACTCTGGCTGATCATTTTGGTGCGCATTTTGTGCTTCACGTTGCCAGTTGTCGCTCATTGCGCTATTAGGCATATTGCAAAAATTATGCAAAATGCAGCAAGAAGCAATGATTTGGGAAGTTTTGTCAATCCTGTTGTCCAATCCTTTCCCGATCCTTCGGAAACGAGCCTTTAGATGTCCAAACGCATTATCCACCACACGCCTGGTTTTGGACAAATTATAATTAAATATTCGTTCCTGTGGTGTAGCTTCCACGGAGAATGGATAGGGCTTCAAAACTTTTGTAGAAAACTTAAAAGCTGAATCTCTAAGCAGTAAAACTGGAACTTGAACACCAGTAATTATTATACTCGATACCGAAGGTAAAGAGTATATTGGTTTTGTGCAATGTCCGTCATGGTGTCTGTCCGTCCGTATGGTTGTAAGTTTTTTCCACACGCTTCAAGCTAGAGACTTGAAACTTTCCAATTCTCTTTATAGTAAATAGATAGTAAATTAAAGTGTCAAGATGGGGGTTCTACGATAAGTGGGGGGCTGGCAAATCGATAAATTCGATAACTCAAAACCGACAAGTTCACTTATTTCTCACATCCTTGCAGCTAGAACTACCGAATTTGGTGAGAAGATAGCTGGCAACGACCCCCAAAAATCTGCATCACAGTTTTGGAGCCACGCCCACCCATTTCGCCCCCCTTTCCCCATTTATTACAAACTTTTAGCTAGAGTCACCAAATTTTGTGTGAAGATATTAATTGACATCCCACATTGATCTGCAGCAAAAATTTGGATGCCACGCCCACCCATATCGCCCCAAGCACCTCATTCCCCACTTTTTACAAACTTCGAGCTAGAGTCAACAAATTTGGTATGAAGATAGCAATTGACATTCCACATAGATCTGCGTCACAAATTTGGATGCCACATCCACCCATACTGCCCCCAGCCCCCCCTCTCCACAGCTTTTACAAACTTTGAGCTAGAGTTACCAAATTTGGTATGAATATAGCTGGTTGCATCCCCATCTGCATCAGAAAATCTTTAAGGCAACGTACACCCCTGCCGCACCCGCTACCCTTGCAATCAGGCCTGTTATTATTGGTTTTAATACTGGTATCGAGTATACCGCAGTCGGTTGCGTCCGACTGCAACGTTTCCACTTGTGCTTGCATTGTCTTGAAGCAAGACCGTTTCAAATAATTTTCTTTTAAGGGTTGAGCTTTCAAATATCTTTGAATCGTGGCATCGCCCAGGACTGCCAACAATTTGGACGAAGTTTTCAGAAAAGTTCTATCGTTACCCATTATTTCAACCCTAATTTTCACATTTTCCAAATTCGATATTTTTTGTTATCGATTGCATGAGTAAATCGGAAACCAGAATAGTAATCGATAGTTTGAAGCAAACTTGTCCTGCTCATGGTATAGGAGAATTTATATCCAAAATCTGAAGTCTCCAGCTCTAGTATTTCATACAGACGGACATACGGACAGAGAGGCAGACTGACAGACGGACGGACATGGGTATATCGTCTCGGCTGTTGATGCTGATCAAGAATATATACACTTTATGGGGTCGGAGATGCTTCCTTCTGCCTGTTACATACTTTTACCCATTTTATGGGTTGAGGGTATAAAAAGCAATGATACACACATTAAATTACTGATGTGCACCTTTCACACAGACCTCAATCACCCCTGAAAATTTCATTGAAATCTAGGAGGAGTAAGCGAACAGGAAGTTTTGCCATATAATTTTATATATAAGATTTAAAATCAGACAACTTTGAAACTCTATATCTACAGTCTCGACTGTGCGATGGTGCTGCAGTATAGTCTATACCTGTTTAATTGCCTGATTGCAAAGGAGTACAGATGCGGCAGGGGTGTACGCTGCGTTCGAATATTGGCTTATGCAAATCTATCAGGGATGCCACCAGATATATATTACTATTGATGACTTTATCTCAAAAACAATGAAAGAAACACGCACTCCCGTTTTTAAAGAGGCGGTGGGCTGTGGGGCTTAGTTTGGGGGCGTGGCATGCAAATTTTTGCTAAAGGTCTTTGTGGGATGTCACTGGCTACCTGCAAAATTTTGGGATTCTAGCTCAAACAGATTCATGTATTTAAAATGCGTTGTTGTGGTGGGGAAGGCGAGGGGGAGTTGTATCGGTGAACGAGTCGTCCAACAATTTCATGCAGATCTCTGGGGAACGTCATCACCTATCCTAACACCAAGTTTGGTGGATCTAGTTCAAAAACTATGGAAGATATTGGAGATTCTGATTTCTGTGGTCGAAAAAAATGGGCGTGTCTCCAAAATTTTTGCTGCAGTTGACGCCAGCAACTATCAATTTACCAAATTTGATAACTTTAGTTGAAAGGATGTGGCAAATATGTGGATCTATCAATTTCAACTATCGAGTATATCAATTTTACAGCTTTCCAGTAGGCATATAACCAAAATCTTCACGTTTTATTTGTCCCGTCCAAAGGTTTAAAGTCTCTAACTTTAAGGGTGCCAAAAAAAGTTGCGTTTATACAGACGAACTTTTATTTTTACTCTTTATATTCGGCATCGAGCATAAATATATGGTAAGGCAATGGACAAGAGAAAGTGCTTATCTCTATTGAATATTTTTAAACCAAAAACAAGTAAGAAGGCTCTAGTCGGGAGAGCCCGACTAGAAGATACCCTGAACCCAGTTGCAATAAATATATTTAATTTATATAAGACTTTGGTATACTGGCTTAGCTTCCATCGATTAAGTTCAATATCTCCGCTGTTTCTCAACCGATTTGGACGAAATTTTCAGAAAAGTTCTATCATTATCCAGATTAGATTAGATTTTCCAAATTCGATATTTTATTGTTATCGATATTATGTGTATATCGGAAACCAGAATAGTTATCGATCATTTTAAGCAAACTTGTTCTGCTCATGGTATAGGAGAACTTAAATACAAATTCAGAAGTCTCTAGCTCTTGTAGTCTCTGAGATCCACGCGTTCATACAGACGGACAGACGGACAGACAGACGGACAGACGGACAGACGGACATGGCTATATCGTCTCGGCTGTTGATGCTGATCAAGAATATATATACTTTATAGGGTCGGAGATGCTTCCTTCTGCCTGTTACATACTTTTGCAGAAAACCATTATACTCTTATTTACCCATTTTATGGGTTAAGGGTATAAAAATATTACTTTGTTTACTGTTTTGATTGGGATAAGTTTCTTAACATTGAATGGTTTACTGTTCCTTAAACATGATAGCTCCAGTTGTGCTTCATCTCATTTTAATTTATTTTATTTTATTTTTTTTTTTCTCGATGCTCTGCATTAAGTTTGATAAGAACAGCACCTCGTTGTTCTAGATACCATGCTATTAAGCCAAATTTTTTCATTAAATTATTATTATTGTTTCCCAAGCAGACGTAGTTTCTTTGGTTCTCAAAACTGATTTTGCTTAATTTGAGATATTTCTAAAATACATGACTATAACTTTGCATTAATCTTGGATTTGGATGATAAAATAAAGCTGAGATGTGCTTAAGGTCGAGGCGACTATAATGGATGGTAAAGTACTTAACATTTTTAATTGCATTGTGTTTTTAAAATGATATAGGTTAACTATCACCAGATTGGTTTATACACTCACTGAATGATGGTTTTTTCAGGTTTTTCTTTTTTTCTTAATATTAGTCGTTATATACAGCCTAGCCCTTGATCTTTTTTTTATTATACTCGATACCGAAGGTAAAGAGTATATTGGGTTTGTGCAATGTCCGTCATGGTGTCCGTCCGTCTGTCCGTCTGTATGTTCGCAACTTTTTTCCACACCCTTCAAGCTAGAGACTTGAAACTTTCCAATTCTCTTTATCTATGGGATAGTAAATTAAAGTGGCAAGATGGGGGTTCTACGATAACTGGGGGGCTGGCAAATCGATAAATTCGATAACTCAAAACCGATAAATCCTCATATTTCGCACATCCTTACAGCTAGAACTACCAAATTTGGTGGGCAGATAGCTACTAGCAACCCCCAAAAAACTGCATCAAAATTTTGGAGCCACGCCCCCCCATTCCGCCCCCAGCCCCCCCCCGCAAATTAAAGTAAAAAAAGCGTATATCTCCCACAGTTTTTGAGCAAGAGCCACCAAATTTTGTGCCAAGATAGGTGATGATGACCCCCCAAAAACTGCATCAGGTCGACTACCTTCTCCTGCAGCTCATTTTCAATGGCCCTCCACCTGATCCGTGAAATATGGCCCACTTTGTGCCATTGTCCAGGACCCAAATGAGAGCCTTCTCCTTAGCGGCTTCGGCGAAGGACCGAGTGAGCGGCTGTGGCGACGGGGGTGGCCTGATCCGCTTGGCTTGTGGGGCCGGCTCCTCAACGAGTTCGCAAAGTAACGACCGACCACCCCCTCGGCCACGAGTCCCTCGGAACAATGCTGTTCCACCTTTTTTGTGCTGGTCGATAATTTGCTGATCAGGCGCTCAGCACAAAAAACAAGCTTCTAGTAAAATAGGCAGGCAAATATCAGCTTTGCATTGGTGGTCATTAATACTCTTTCATGTTTTTAGCTCTATTACACTTTCCAACAATTTTGCCATCGCAACTATCATACAGTTATGCAGCGATGCGCACAAATGCCGAAAGTGTATTCAGCTATTCACTTGTCGAAGAAACGTTACAAAAAAAACTAACAAAAATCGCAGCGAGCAGGCCCAGCAAGAATGAAGCAAACGCACATGCATACACATACCGTCCTTGCTTTCCGCTGGCCCGCCGCCTCTCCTTTAAATGTTAAATGGTCGTTGATTATAAGAGTTTCCAACATTTATCATTCGTCTAGTGCAATTCTGTATTGCTTCTTTTGTTAATACACACACACACTTACAGACTAAAATAGCGGACTTCAAAAAGTAAACCCAAATTCAATAAAATATTATTTCTGTTCAGGAAAACATGCGCATAGCAATAATACAGTTACAAACACACCAACAAACAGGTTTTAACACATCCCCCTCGTTGCAACACTCATTGGTTTTTTTTTATTTTCCATCAAAGTTGAGAAATAGTGAAAAAATGTATAATTGGTAAACATCGATTTACCAGACCAATTCCAAACTTTTTATTCTTATTTATTAATAGATCTATAGATAGAACCAAAAATAATGACGATCCGCTTCCTAGTTGTCGCGATATTGTATCTTAAAGTCGACCAAATTACCTACAAATAGTGATTTTTATGTAACATTGTGATTTTTATGTAATATGGTGTTTACACTCGCACTGCTTATTTGAGTTATTGCGTTAAGAGCAACAGCAGCTTTTTTAACATACAAAAAGTAGTGGTGACAAAAAGTTGAGTTATGTTTGGATGCAGTTGCTTTTACTCGTTATACATTCGGTTTACTCAAAAGTGCTGCCCATTTAAGTATATAATCGGTTATATTTTGAACTGTCAACACTGGTGCAAATGTAAACAACACACACAAGTACACAACTAAAATATATAAATTATCAAATTATTTAATTATGTCTCAAAAAAATGGTAAGTAAGTGCTGTAATAACTGCTATAATATATTTCGAACTCATTGCAACCAAATTATAGGCTCGGCTAGGAGATTTGTGTGGTCAACTGCTGCCACACACACGTTAATTGAATTATGTCAAGAAAATATTGACGGATTTCGTGAGGCACGCATAAACTCACACATATATAAGGAAATCGCGGAAAAAATGAAGGAATTTGGACCATCTCACTTTGAGATTAAAAACAAATAAGAGAACCTTATGAAAAAGTAGAGGTCAGTTTGAATAAACGAAGTATACTCCCAAAAACTTATTTATATAATTATTAATATATATTTATAGATCTGAACGTGCTTAAAAGGGGAGCATCTGGTGTCACTTACTCAACCTGGAGTACTTCGATAATTTGGCGAGTGTGCTCCACACTTCGAGCGCTTTGGAATGCAGTCCAATTGATAGCACAGGTGATACATTGCATTAAAACAATATTAAGTATTTGTATTAATAATCAAAATTTCGCAGACTTCTCCCACCTAATCGAACAGCAGCTCACTTGAAAAGGACACCTCAATAACAGAGACGCCTTCTCATAAAAAGCGATGAAGGGTGGACAAAATTGACAAGCTCATTGAAATAGAGGAGCGCTAGTTGGCGTTCATGGAGCGTATGGCAGAACGAGCTGAAAATTTTCAAAAAGATATGATAGAAATAATGAGGGCCATAACAGATAAAAATAAATGACATTTTTTTAGGAATAAAATTTATTTATTTAAATGGAATTATTGCTGAGTAAATTTATAGCTAGGGCTTGCCTAATTGTTTCAGCACTGGATTTGTATTGCCAAGCCAAACCTCAAACTCTGGCTGATCATTTTGGTGCGCATTTTGTGCTTCACGTTGCCAGTTGTCGCTCATTGCGCTATTATGCATATTGCAAAAATTATGCAAAATGCAGCAAGAAGCAATGATTTGGGAAGTTTTGTCAATCCTGTTGTCCAATCCTTTCCCGATCCTTCGGAAACGAGCCTTTAGATGTCCAAACGCATTATCCACCACACGCCTGGTTTTGGACAAATTATAATTAAATATTCGTTCCTGTGGTGTAGCTTCCACGGAGAATGGATAGGGCTTCAAAACTTTTGTAGAAAACTTAAAAGCTGAATCTCTAAGCAGTAAAACTGGAACTTCAACACCAGTAATTATTATACTCGATACCGAAGGTAAAGAGTATATTGGTTTTGTGCAATGTCCGTCATGGTGTCTGTCCGTCCGTATGGTTGTAAGTTTTTTCCACACGCTTCAAGCTAGAGACTTGAAACTTTCCAATTCTCTTTATAGTAAATAGATAGTAAATTAAAGTGTCAAGATGGGGGTTCTACGATAAGTGGGGGGCTGGCAAATCGATAAATTCGATAACTCAAAACCGACAAGTTCACTTATTTCTCACATCCTTGCAGCTAGAACTACCGAATTTGGTGAGAAGATAGCTGGCAACGACCCCCAAAAATCTGCATCACAGTTTTGGAGCCACGCCCACCCATTTCGCCCCCCTTTCCCCATTTATTACAAACTTTTAGCTAGAGT
Source organism: Scaptomyza flava (assembly GCA_030179655.1). Taxonomy (NCBI): domain Eukaryota; kingdom Metazoa; phylum Arthropoda; class Insecta; order Diptera; family Drosophilidae; genus Scaptomyza; species Scaptomyza flava. The sequence continues at coordinate 160,053 of JARNME010000066.1, read as the reverse complement.
CACCAAATTTTGTGTGAAGATATTAATTGACATCCCACATTGATCTGCAGCAAAATTTGGATGCCACGCCCACCCATATCGCCCCAAGCACCTCATTCCCCACTTTTTACAAACTTCGAGCTAGAGTCAACAAATTTGGTATGAAGATAGCAATTGACATTCCACATAGATCTGCGTCACAAATTTGGATGCCACATCCACCCATACTGCCCCCAGCCCCCCCTCTCCACAGCTTTTACAAACTTTGAGCTAGAGTAACCAAATTTGGTATGAATATAGCTGGTTGCATCCCCATCTGCATCAGAAAATCTTTAAGGCAACGTACACCCCTGCCGCACCCGCTACCCTTGCAATCAGGCCTGTTATTATTGGTTTTAATACTGGTATCGAGTATACCGCAGTCGGTTGCGTCCGACTGCAACGTTTCCACTTGTGCTTGCATTGTCTTGAAGCAAGACCGTTTCAAATAATTTTCTTTTAAGGGTGAGCTTTCAAATATCTTTGAATCGTGGCATCGCCCAGGACTGCCAACAATTTGGACGAAGTTTTCAGAAAAGTTCTATCGTTACCCATTATTTCAACCCTAATTTTCACATTTTCCAAATTCGATATTTTTGTTATCGATTGCATGAGTAAATCGGAAACCAGAATAGTAATCGATAGTTTGAAGCAAACTTGTCCTGCTCATGGTATAGGAGAATTTATATCCAAATCTGAAGTCTCTAGCTCTAGTATTTCATACAGACGGACATACGAACAGAGAGGCAGACTGACAGACGGACGGACATGGGTATATCGTCTCGGCTGTTGATGCTGATCAAGAATATATACACTTTATGGGGTCGGAGATGCTTCCTTCTGCCTGTTACATACTTTTACCCATTTTATGGGTTGAGGGTATAAAAAGCAATGATACACACATTAAATTACTGATGTGCACCTTTCACACAGACCTCAATCACCCCTGAAAATTTCATTGAAATCTAGGAGGAGTAAGCGAACAGGAAGTTTTGCCATATAATTTTATATATAAGATTTAAAATCAGACAACTTTGAAACTCTATATCTACAGTCTCGACTGTGCGATGGTGCTGCAGTATAGTCTATACCTGTTTAATTGCCTGATTGCAAAGGAGTACAGATGCGGCAGGGGTGTACGCTGCGTTCGAATATTGGCTTATGCAAATCTATCAGGGATGCCACCAGATATATATTACTATTGATGACTTTATCTCAAAAACAATGAAAGAAACACGCACTCCCGTTTTTAAAGAGGCGGTGGGCTGTGGGGCTTAGTTTGGGGGCGTGGCATGCAAATTTTTGCTAAAGGTCTTTGTGGGATGTCACTGGCTACCTGCAAAATTTTGGGATTCTAGCTCAAACAGATTCATGTATTTAAAATGCGTTGTTGTGGTGGGGAAGGCGAGGGGGAGTTGTATCGGTGAACGAGTCGTCCAACAATTTCATGCAGATCTCTGGGGAACGTCATCACCTATCCTAACACCAAGTTTGGTGGATCTAGTTCAAAAACTATGGAAGATATTGGAGATTCTGATTTCTGTGGTCGAAAAAAATGGGCGTGTCTCCAAAATTTTTGCTGCAGTTGACGCCAGCAACTATCAATTTACCAAATTGATAACTTTAGTTGAAAGGATGTGGCAAATATGTGGATCTATCAATTTCAACTATCGAGTATATCAATTTTACAGCTTTCCAGTAGGCATATAACCAAAATCTTCACGTTTTATTTGTCCCGTCCAAAGGTTTAAAGTCTCTAACTTTAAGGGTGCCAAAAAAAGTTGCGTTTATACAGACGAACTTTTATTTTTACTCTTTATATTCGGCATCGAGCATAAATATATGGTAAGGCAATGGACAAGAGAAAGTGCTTATCTCTATTGAATATTTTTAAACCAAAACAAGTAAGAAGGCTCTAGTCGGGAGAGCCCGACTAGAAGATACCCTGAACCCAGTTGCAATAAATATATTTAATTTATATAAGACTTTGGTATACTGGCTTAGCTTCCATCGATTAAGTTCAATATCTCCGCTGTTTCTCAACCGATTTGGACGAAATTTTCAGAAAAGTTCTATCATTATCCAGATTAGATTAGATTTTCCAAATTCGATATTTTATTGTTATCGATATTATGTGTATATCGGAAACCAGAATAGTTATCGATCATTTTAAGCAAACTTGTTCTGCTCATGGTATAGGAGAACTTAAATACAAATTCAGAAGTCTCTAGCTCTTGTAGTCTCTGAGATCCACGCGTTCATACAGACGGACAGACGGACAGACGGACAGACAGACGGACAGACGGACAGACGGACATGGCTATATCGTCTCGGCTGTTGATGCTGATCAAGAATATATATACTTTATAGGGTCGGAGATGCTTCCTTCTGCCTGTTACATACTTTTGCAGAAAACCATTATACTCTTATTTACCCATTTTATGGGTTAAGGGTATAAAAATATTACTTTGTTTACTGTTTTGATTGGGATAAGTTTCTTAACATTGAATGGTTTACTGTTCCTTAAACATGATAGCTCCAGTTGTGCTTCATCTCATTTTAATTTATTTTATTTTATTTTTTTTTTTCTCGATGCTCTGCATTAAGTTTGATAAGAACAGCACCTCGTTGTTCTAGATACCATGCTATTAAGCCAAATTTTTTCATTAAATTATTATTATTGTTTCCCAAGCAGACGTAGTTTCTTTGGTTCTCAAAACTGATTTTGCTTAATTTGAGATATTTCTAAAATACATGACTATAACTTTGCATTAATCTTGGATTTGGATGATAAAATAAAGCTGAGATGTGCTTAAGGTCGAGGCGACTATAATGGATGGTAAAGTACTTAACATTTTTAATTGCATTGTGTTTTTAAAATGATATAGGTTAACTATCACCAGATTGGTTTATACACTCACTGAATGATGGTTTTTCAGGTTTTTCTTTTTTTCTTAATATTAGTCGTTATATACAGCCTAGCCCTTGATCTTTTTTTATTATACTCGATACCGAAGGTAAAGAGTATATTGGGTTTGTGCAATGTCCGTCATGGTGTCCGTCCGTCTGTCCGTCTGTATGTTCGCAACTTTTTTCCACACCCTTCAAGCTAGAGACTTGAAACTTTCCAATTCTCTTTATCTATGGGATAGTAAATTAAAGTGGCAAGATGGGGGTTCTACGATAACTGGGGGGCTGGCAAATCGATAAATTCGATAACTCAAAACCGATAAATCCTCATATTTCGCACATCCTTACAGCTAGAACTACCAATTTGGTGGGCAGATAGCTACTAGCAACCCCCAAAAAACTGCATCAAAATTTTGGAGCCACGCCCACCCATTCCGCCCCCAGCCCCCCCCGCAAATTAAAGTAAAAAAAGCGTATATCTCCCACAGTTTTTGAGCAAGAGCCACCAAATTTTGTGCCAAGATAGGTGATGATGACCCCCCAAAAACTGCATCAGGTCGACTACCTTCTCCTGCAGCTCATTTTCAATGGCCCTCCACCTGATCCGTGAAATATGGCCCACTTTGTGCCATTGTCCAGGACCCAAATGAGAGCCTTCTCCTTAGCGGCTTCGGCGAAGGACCGAGTGAGCGGCTGTGGCGACGGGGGTGGCCTGATCCGCTTGGCTTGTGGGGCCGGCTCCTCAACGAGTTCGCAAAGTAACGACCGACCACCCCCTCGGCCACGAGTCCCTCGGAACAATGCTGTTCCACCTTTTTTGTGCTGGTCGATAATTTGCTGATCAGGCGCTCAGCACAAAAAACAAGCTTCTAGTAAAATAGGCAGGCAAATATCAGCTTTGCATTGGGGTCATAATACTCTTTCATGTTTTAGCTCTATTACACTTTCCAACAATTTTGCCATCGCAACTATCATACAGTTATGCAGCGATGCGCACAAATGCCGAAAGTGTATTCAGCTATTCACTTGTCGAAGAAACGTTACAAAAAAAACTAACAAAAATCGCAGCGAGCAGGCCCAGCAAGAATGAAGCAAACGCACATGCATACACATACCGTCCTTGCTTTCCGCTGGCCCGCCGCCTCTCCTTTAAATGTTAAATGGTCGTTGATTATAAGAGTTTCCAACATTTATCATTCGTCTAGTGCAATTCTGTATTGCTTCTTTTGTTAATACACACACACACTTACAGACTAAAATAGCGGACTTCAAAAAGTAAACCCAAATTCAATAAAATATTATTTCTGTTCAGGAAAACATGCGCATAGCAATAATACAGTTACAAACACACCAACAAACAGGTTTTAACACATCGCCCGTGTTGCAACACTCATTGGTTTTTTTTTATTTTCCATCAAAGTTGAGAAATAGTGAAAAAATGTATAATTGGTAAACATCGATTTACCAGACCAATTCCAAACTTTTTATTCTTATTTATTAATAGATCTATAGATAGAACCAAAAATAATGACGATCCGCTTCCTAGTTGTCGCGATATTGTATCTTAAAGTCGACCAAATTACCTACAAATAGTGATTTTTATGTAACATTGTGATTTTTATGTAATATGGTGTTTACACTCGCACTGCTTATTTGAGTTATTGCGTTAAGAGCAACAGCAGCTTTTTTAACATACAAAAAGTAGTGGTGACAAAAAGTTGAGTTATGTTTGGATGCAGTTGCTTTTACTCGTTATACATTCGGTTTACTCAAAAGTGCTGCCCATTTAAGTATATAATCGGTTATATTTTTGAACTGTCAACACTGGTGCAAATGTAAACAACACACACAAGTACACAACTAAAATATATAAATTATCAAATTATTTAATTATGTCTCAAAAAAATGGTAAGTAAGTGCTGTAATAACTGCTATAATATATTTCGAACTCATTGCAACCAAATTATAGGCTCGGCTAGGAGATTTGTGTGGTCAACTGCTGCCACACACACGTTAATTGAATTATGTCAAGAAAATATTGACGGATTTCGTGAGGCACGCAAAAACTCACACATATATAAGGAAATCGCGGAAAAAATGAAGGAATTTGGACCATCTCACTTTGAGATTAAAAACAAATAAGAGAACCTTATGAAAAAGTAGAGGTCAGTTTGAATAAACGAAGTATACTCCCAAAAACTTATTTATATAATTATTAATATATATTTATAGATCTGAACGTGCTTAAAAGGGGAGCATCTGGTGTCACTTACTCAACCTGGGAGTACTTCGATAATTTGGCGAGTGTGCTCCACACTTCGAGCGCTTTGGAATGCAGTCCAATTGATAGCACAGGTGATACATTGCATTAAAACAATATTAAGTATTTGTATTAATAATCAAAATTTCGCAGACTTCTCCCACCTAATCGAACAGCAGCTCACTTGAAAAGGACACCTCAATAGCAGAGACGCCTTCTCATAAAAAGCGATGAAGGGTGGACAAAATTGACAAGCTCATTGAAATAGAGGAGCGCTAGTTGGCGTTCATGGAGCGTATGGCAGAAGGAGCTGAAAATTTTCAAAAAGATATGATAGAAATAATGAGGGCCATAACAGATAAAAATAAATGACATTTTTTTAGGAATAAAATTATTTATTTAAATGGAATTATTGCTGAGTAAATTTATAGCTAGGGCTTGCCTAATTGTTTCAGCACTTGGATTTGTATTGCCAAGCCAAACCTCAAACTCTGGCTGATCATTTTGGTGCGCATTTTGTGCTTCACGTTGCCAGTTGTCGCTCATTGCGCTATTATGCATATTGCAAAAATTATGCAAAATGCAGCAAGAAGCAATGATTTGGGAAGTTTTGTCAATCCTGTTGTCCAATCCTTTCCCGATCCTTCGGAAACGAGCCTTTAGATGTCCAAACGCATTATCCACCACACGCCTGGTTTGGACAAATTATAATTAATATTCGTTCCTGTGGTGTAGCTTCCACGGAGAATGGATAGGGCTTCAAAACTTTTGTAGAAAACTTAAAAGCTGAATCTCTAAGCAGTTAAAACTGGAACTTCAACACCAGTAATTATTATACTCGATACCGAAGGTAAAGAGTATATTGGTTTTGTGCAATGTCCGTCATGGTGTCTGTCCGTCCGTATGGTTGTAAGTTTTTTCCACACGCTTCAAGCTAGAGACTTGAAACTTTCCAATTCTCTTTATAGTAAATAGATAGTAAATTAAAGTGTCAAGATGGGGGTTCTACGATAAGTGGGGGGCTGGCAAATCGATAAATTCGATAACTCAAAACCGACAAGTTCACTTATTTCTCACATCCTTGCAGCTAGAACTACCGAATTTGGTGAGAAGATAGCTGGCAACGACCCCCAAAAATCTGCATCACAGTTTTGGAGCCACGCCCACCCATTTCGCCCCCAGCCCCCCCGCAATTTAAAGTCAAAAAAGCGTATATCTCCCACAGTTTTTGAGCTAGAGCCACCAAATTTTGTGCCAAGATAGGTGATGATGACCCCCCAAAAACTGCATCAAAAGTTTGGATGCCACGCCCACCGATACTGCTCTAGCCGCCCCCATCCACCCCAACGCTTCGTCAAAAACGGGAATGCGTGTGTCTATCAGAGTTGTGGAGCTAGAGCCTCCAAATTTGGTAGAAAGCTAGCTGGTAACGACCCCCAAAAAACTGCATCAAAATTTTGGAGCCACGCCCACCCATTCCGCCCCCAGCCCCTCCGCATTTTGAAATCAGAAATGGCTATATCTCCCACAGTTTTTGAGCTAGAGCCACCAAATTTGGTGCCAAGATAGGTGATGATGACCCCCCAAAAACTGCATCAAAAGTTGGATGCCACGCCCACCAATACCACCCTAGCCGCCCCCATCCACCCCAACGCTTCGTCAAAACGGGAATGCGTGTATCTTCCAGAGTTGTGGAGCTTGAGCCACCAAATTTGGCAGGAAGATAGCTGGCAACGACCCCCAAAAAACTGCATCAAAGTTTTGGAGCCACGCGCACCCCTTCCACCCCCCTTTCCCCACCTTTTACAAACTTTGAGCTAGAGTCACCAAATTTTGTATTAAGATAGCAATTCACATTCCACATAGATCTGCATCAAAAATTTGGATGCCACACCCACCCATACCGCCCCCAGCCCCCCTTTCCCCACATTATACAAACTTCGAGCTAGAGTCACCAAATTTGGTATGAAGATAGCAATTGACATCCCACATGGATCGGCAGCAAAAATTTGAATGCCACGCCCACCCATACCGCCCCAAGCCCCATAGCCCCCCTTTCACCACCTTTACATGCTTCGAGCTAGAGTCACCAAATTTGGTATGAAGGTAGCATTTGACATTCCACAAGGATCTGCAGCAAAAATTTGGATGCCACGCCCAACCATACCGCCCCCAGCCCCATAGCCCCCCTCTCCCCAGCTTATACAAACTTTGAGCTAGAGTCACCAAATTTGGTATGAAGGTAGCATTTGACATTCCACAAGGATCTGCAGCAAAAATTTGAATGCCATGCCCAACCATACCGCCCCCAGCCCCCTCTCCCCACTTTTACAAACTTTGAGCTAGAGTCACCAAATTTGTTATGAAGATAGCAATTGACATTCCACAAAGATCTGCATCAAAAATTTGGATGCAATTCCACCCATACCGCCCCCAGCCCCCCTTTCCCCACTTTATACAAACTTTGAGCTAGAGTCACCAAATTTGGTATGAAGGTAGCATTTGACATTCCACAAGGATCTGCAGCAAAAATTTGAATGCCACGCCCAACCATACCGCCCCCAGCCCCTCTTTCCCCACTTTTACAAACTTTGAGCTAGAGTCACCAAATTTGTTATGAAGATAGCAATTGACATTCCACAAAGATCTGCATCAAAAATTTGGATGCAATTCCACCCATACCGCCCCCAGCCCCCCTTTCCCCACTTTATACAAACTTCGAGCTAGAGTCACCAAATTTGGTATGAAGAAAGCAATTAACATCCCACATGGATGGGCATCAAAATTTTTAATACTGGTATCGAGTATACCGCAGTCGGTTGCGTCCGACTGCAACGTTTCCACTTGTTTATTTATGTAATTATGGAACGATTCTGAATGCTACAATATTGCTTCTTTACATTAGAGCATTAATCACATATATTTAAATGTAAAATGTAAAAGTATTAATCTAAATAATATATTTTAAACAATCATTTATGAAATGAAACAAAAAAATGTAATATTGAAAGTTATGCGTAAGTAGACTGTAATATAGTTTCAGGCGGTAAAATTAAGTTTTAAGATAGGATTCTTTATTAATTTTAAAATGCGTATAGATTTAATGTTGGGAGGAAGATTGTTCCACAGTCGAACAGCAAAGATAAAGAACTGCCTATCAAAAGAAGCTAGTTTGGTTCTCAAACATACGAGGTTATTCACACGTTGGGACGATGTAAACTTTATGTTGCCATACAAATACTCAGGTTCTTGTGTATACATAATTTTGTGTAGGAAAGAAGAATTTTAAAATTAATTAAAGACGTTAGATCTAGATCGAACAGTCTGTTAGCGTAACCCGTTACAAGGTCTGCCCTTTTGAGGCCAAACACGTAGCAGGCAACATTATTATACGCTTTCCTAAGCTTCCTTTGGCTTGCAGCGTCGCATTTGCCAAAAATGTCAATGCCATACAAAAGCTTTGGCAATATTAAAGATTTCGCAATCAATATTCTTATGCTAAGGGGTAGAAATTTCTGGGTGAGCCAAAGTTGCCTTAAAACGCCACACGTTTTTCCCACAGCTTTATTCACCTGACTATCCCATGATAAGGTCCTGTTCAGGGTGATCCCTAAGCTTTCAGCTTTATCTACGTAATGAATAGCTGTGGAATCTATTTGCAGCTTGGGAAAGTTGTCAGTGTTCAGGTACTTTTTGTAAATTAGGATACATTTTGATTTAGACGAGTTAATACACAAACCATTAACATTGACCCATTGACTAAAACGCAACAAATCTTCATAACATAACTGGACACATTCGTTAATTTTACTGAGCGGACGACTTACATACATTTGGACATCATCAGCATACAAATGGATGTTACATTAAGACAAAACACTGGGTAAATCATTGATATATATACTAAAAGCAGTGGACCTTGAATTGATCCTTGCGGGACCCCGCGAGAGACAAAAAGGAAGTCAGTAGTAGGAGAATGGGGGTTCTGGAACAGGAAGTAGCTGTCACTTTAATTACCCCCCAATCATAATTTATGACCCCATTAAGTAATATGATCCCATTTTTTTACACTTTTCTTACTCCCAATACTTAAATTTATGACCCTTTTTTTTGACACTTGTAAAATCTAAGAATTTTTAGAATTTAAATATCACAAATAATGAGACGCGGTTTTTCTTTATGTAACTTCGCTTTAATGTGGTGACTTCAAAGGCTTGACGACAATTAAAATGCTTAGCCTAACAAAGGTGTGCGAAAGCCACAAGCGGCCGCACTTCAGTGAATTTGCCGTCGGCAATTGCCGATCGGCTTGTAAGACGACTACAACTAAGAGAATAATATAGGATACTAATACTTATGCTTATTGCTACAATTAAGAGTACATACTTCAATTTCTCTTAACTAACTTACAACTAACAATGCAATCTAATATGAGTGACAACTTCTGCTTCAACATTCCGGCCCCGTTGATGAGCTCCGGTCTTCAACGCTCCTCGATAGGCAGCGGTGCCAGTTTGTGCACCGGTCGTTTAATAACGCCGGCCGGCGTTCTGACCTCGGCCACTCGCACCTTGCCATCCTCTCCCACGATTGCGCGTGTCACGCGCCCGGTGATCCACCGTTGCGGGGGGGTGTTGTCGTCGTGCACGAGAACGACCGCCCCTTCGACCAGATTGGCCTCGCCTTTGCTCCACTGGGCGCGCTGCTGCAGGCTGAGCAGGTAGTCTTTGGACCACTTGCGCCAGAAGCTCAGTTTGAGCCCCCACAACTGTCGCCACCGCTTCAAGTATGCGGGTACGCGCTTGTTGTTGGGCTCCTCGGGCGTGGATCCGATGGGCAGCCCCAGCAAAGGCTGGCCGATGAGCAAGTGCCCCGGAGTTATTGGCTCCCCGTCGTTGGGATCGCTGGTGTCTGCCACGAGTGGCCTGGAGTTGAGCAACGCTTCGACCTCCACCAGATGCGTGCACAACTCGTCCTGCGTCAGCTTGGCGTCGCCTGCCCCTCGAACCAGCCTGTGTTTGGCAGCCTTTACTGCTGCTTCCCACAGTCCGCCAAAGTGTGGTGCCCTCGGAGGGATAAACTTCCACTGCACAGCTCGCTCCGCTGCGTACTCCTGCAGCTTTCCCTTGCTCCGGTGAAACGCTGCTTGCAACTCCATCAGCACGTTGCTCGCTCCGACAAAATTTGTCGCGTTGTCGCTGTACATCGTCTCCGGCAGCCCTCGTCTCCCAATGAACCTTTTAAAAACATTTAAAAAAGCATCAGTGGACAGATCTGTGACCAGTTCTAAGTGGACTGCCTTTGAAGCGAAACAAACAAAAACGGCAACGTACATTTTAACTGGTGGTCTACCTCTAATCCTGTAGCTTACATAAAAAGGCCCACAGAAATCTACGCCAGATACCTTAAATGGACGACCTTCACGAAGGCGATCTGCTGGCAGATTTCCCATTATTTGTCCCAATAATTTTGGCTTATAGCGAAAACAGTGTACGCAGCTTCTAACAATTGCCGTGCATGCACTGCGAGCATTGACCACCCAAACTTGTTGCCTTAGCAATCCAACAAGAACCTTTGCACCAGCGTGGTAGTGCCTAATGTGCAAATACCTGATAAAAAGGCTGACGAATTCAGCACGCTTTGGTAACAACAAAGGGAATTTAGCATCATATGAGATAGAGCCATGCAGCAAACGCCCTCCTACTCGAATTAATTCAAATTTAATACCATTTTCCTCAGTTTCGTGAATGAATGGATTTAACGATTGCAGCATTGGGGCTAATACTGCCGATTTCCTTAATAATTTGAATTCACCACTGTATGTTGTGCGTTGCACAACTGCAATCAGTTTCAAGAATCCAATTTTTCTTTCTGAAGCAGATACAACGAGGGAATCACTTCTAAGTTGCTTGAAACAAAATCGAAGCACATAAGCCACTATTCGGACCAGCTTAGAGAATTTCGATTGTCGGCCAATCAGCTGCAAAATGCAATTAGATTCAGCCTCAGATACCCCTAATGCACACACAACTGCACTTTTTTTATCCTCAGAAGTTTTGACTTCTGAAGCTATCTCGAACTGATGCAGTTGAGGCCATCGATCCTTTTCTGCCATTAAAAAACTTGGTCCATTGAACCACAAGGACCTCACAATCTCGTTAATATCGGTTCCCCTTGAAACCAAGTCTGCTGGATTAGAATCCGTTGGAACGTGACGCCACACGATTCCAGTTGACAACTCTTGAGCTTCTGCGACTCGATTCGCGACAAATGTACCCAATGTACCCGAATCACCCTCCAACCAATATAATGCGACCTGCGAATCTGACCAGAAATTCACGCTTTCTATCGTGAATTTGGTCAATGTGCTCGACACTTGTTGCCAAATTTTGGCCAGCAAAAGTGCTGCACACAGCTCTAACCGGGGTATTGTTTTAACATGCAGCGGAGCTACCCTAGATTTCGCCGTGAGCAAAGAAACGCCAACACCTTTGTTGTTGACTGTTCTCACGTATATGCAACAGCCATAGGCTTGACTGGAGGCGTCAGCAAAGCCGTGGATTTGAATATTTTGGTACAAAGTCAAACAAACGTACCGAGGGATCGAAATTTTGTGCAAATCTCGCAAAGTAGTGGTAAACTTATTCCATGCAGTGTGTAAACTCATAGGAATTGCCTCATCCCAATCTATCTTTAGCCTCCATAACTCTTGCAACAACATTTTTGCCTTAGTGACAATTGGACACAATAAGCCAAGAGGGTCAAACAAACGAGAGGCTATTGACAAAATATTACGTTTTGTTGGTTTTAAGGAGGCAAAACTATCCACGTCAAGATGATATTTAAACACATCCTCTTGAGGTGCCCAACGCATTCCAAGCGTCTTTACCGAGCTTTGCTCATCAATTTTGATACTAATTTCTCCACTGGCGTTCTTTTCACCAGATCGATTCTGGCAATTAGAAGCCCATTTGGCCAGTGGAAATCCTCCTTTGGACAACATGTCACTAACCTGGCTGCAAATGGTGTCCAATTCCTTCAAAGTATCTGCACCTGCCAGCATATTGTCGACATAAAAACAATTGCGAATTACATCCGCACCAATTGGATGAGATTGTGCGTATATATTTGCTAGTTCAAACAAACAACGTACAGCCAAAAAGGGTGCTGACGCTGTACCATATGTAACAGTATTCAATCTGTATGCCTGCATACGTTGCGATGTGCTTTCTCGCCACAAGACAAGTTGAAAGTCTCGGTCTTGCTCAGAAACATTTATCTGCCTATACATTTTTGAAATGTCGGCAGTTACGGCATATTTGTTCAACCGAAAGTTCACCAACGTTGAATACAACTCCCTCTGAATAGTTGGCCCAACCATGAGTGTTTCATTTAGCGAAACTGCTGTTGATGTTTTGCTAGAAGCATCAAAAACAACTCGAAGTTTGGTTGAGGTGCTTTCAGGTCGCAGAACGCATTGATGAGGAATGTAGTAATGCTGTTCTGGAGGAGCAGACTTCAGAATGGACATATGTCCCAAATCCAAATATTCTTTCATGAAGTCATGATACATATTTCTAAGGGTGTTATCCCTTGACAGTTTGCGCTCAAGTTGCAAAAAACGCCTTTCAGCAGTTTGAAAGGACAGGCCAAGAGCCTTGGGATCGGTCTTAAAGGGAAGATTGACTTGAAATCGACCGGAAGATAACCGTTGCACGTTTTTGTTAAAATGCAACTCACAGGCCTGCTGTTCAGCTGTTTGGCGAACAGCCTTCGACTCGATTGGACATTGGTCCAATTCCCAAAAACGATTTACTAATGAGTCGAGAGAACAAATAGAAACTTGAGCTACTGAACTATTGATATACTGTTGTCGAGGCACTTGACCAGTATATTTTCCGGCTACAATCCAGCCGAGCAATGTTTTTTGCATGATCGGCAGCTCGGAATGTAATTTTATTTGCCCAACGCACAATAATCCATAAAACAATTCCGCTCCCAATAACACATCAACCTTAGCTGGCTTGTAAAACTCGGGATCTGCCAACTTAATATTCTTTGGAATCTTCAATCTTCAATATGGACAGAGCTTGTCCAGGCTGAGATGTGGATATCGTCTTTAGTACCCAGCAATCAGCGGAAAATGTATGGGCATTCAAACGATATTGAAACGATGCACAAACATTATTTTTGCTATCAGTGGTTGCACCACCTACCATTGAAATAGCAAGGGAATTTGGCTCACGTTTAAGACGTAACCTCTGTGCCATGCTTTCAGACATCAAATTTATCTGAGAGCCACTGTCGAGCAACACTCGTGCTGGATGCAACTGTCCGAATCTATCTTTTATATTTACGACAGCAGTAGCAAGAACGACTTGATCCGCATTACGCGTGTGTCCAACATATGCCTCAGAAGTTGAAGCTTGAAGTGCAGCTGCCTCACCTTGTACTGGTGCATTATACCTATGAAGCAAAGAATGATGAGGCTTTGAACAAACTCGACACTTCGACGCCTTGCAGTTTGCAACTATGTGTCCCACGGTCAAACAATTTAGACACATCTTTTGAGTTTTAACGTACTCAAATCTTTGCATAACGGAAATGGCACTAAATGACGGACAAGAATATATGTTATGATCTGCAGACTTGCAATAAGTGCATGCAGACGACGACTTTTGCCCTGGGCTAGCACAGGCAAATGAAGATTTTGCTGAGGCTTTCTCAATTCATTGCGCACCTTTGATTTGTCACGAGTTGACTCCTCTGCAGCTAAATATTGGTACCTCCTATTCAACTGCTTAGCACAATCTTCCCATGATGGCAGCTTATCATAATCCAGCTGCTCCTCAAAACGAGATTTTGTCTTATGGTCTACTTTTGACATGACCATATGAATAATAAGTGCATTTGAAATGTCTTTGTCGTCACCCAAAGACGACAGCGATGAATATATAGCAGACACTGTATCTACCATCGATCTTAAACTTGACGCAGATGGTTTTGTCATGCTTGGCAAATCGAATAACTGAGCAACTGTATCAAAAAATATAAGACATTTATTGTCATAAACTGACTTCAGACTAGTAAGGGCCTTCGGGTAATTGCAATCTGTTAACTGATACGGCTTAACAACACCCAATGCTTCATCTGACAAACATGATATTAAATGATTAAATTTTTCAACGTTTGTCAATGACACATCGTCATCCACAAGACTCTCGAAAAGACACATAAAATTCCTAAACTCCGAATGCTTACCACTAAATTTTGGTAAACGCATTTTCGGCAGCTGGGATCGTTGGCTCGAATTCATTGAGCAGTCATGTTGTACTTGTGTGTTTAATTGTGGTTTAATTGCATTCATAAACAACGCCTTTGTAATTACACACAAATAAGTCTAACGGCCCTCTGCTATCGTTGGTTGGGTTTAAACTGTCCAACTCTGCCTGTAAATTCATAGCCTTTTCAATATATCCATCTAACATTTCTAATCGACATGCTAACTCTGTTTTGTCTGATGACATTGTTTCGACCTAAAGGCTGTTTGCATGCGCTCAATATCAGCACTGACCTTATCAAACTTCTGTAAACATAATGCTAACTTAGCAGCAGTCTTGGATACTGCTGGCTTATCGAGTACCAGTTTATCTGACTCAGACATAATTAAGCTGATGAAAAACTACCTTTAAAAAAAAAACACAGAAACAAAGTTCGGCAAACTTTGTGAGCTACCCTCGCACACGCACTGCAATTATGTATGTAACAAAACGCTTGCTTACTGAACACACACACGCACTCTAAGCGAAATGTGAACAAACAAACGAAAACGGTCCAAGCGACCGAAGATAAGCAAGTCAAACGTTTTCTGCAGCCACTTTGTAGGCAACAGGTAGAATATGAGGGGTGCGGGGGTTAAAAAAAAGCAAAAGAGAGAAATTGGAGCGAGCGCACGCACAAAAAACTAACAGACGATCAAGCCAAGCTTGAAATGCAAGCAAAGCGGGGATGAAAAATAAGCGGCAAATTTGGCGCGAGCAAACGCACACACACACCAATGTAATAAGCCAATGCAAGCACAGAGCGAAGAAAGGTTAACGAACGATCGAACAACCAGATGTTAATGCACAAACACACGAACTATATAAAATGCAATAAATAGACCACCGTTTGAAACCTTTATTCTGTTTATTTGTATTTACTTTTTATTTGTTCGAAATTATATATGTACTGATATATGTATGTTGCCGTTTTGTTCATTTAAAATTAAGTAATAGTTTCGTACACGAACATACGTACATATGTATGCAAAATATTAAATGTTCGGGAATATGCAAACACGTATGTACATATGTATATGCCGCAAAACTTTTTACTTTATTTTTGTCCACGAAACTAAATGCACAAGGTGCCAGAAATTGAGCTGAATTATACGTGTATGAACGTAGTCTATATTCCTTTTAAATTTTTAATATTTTGGTCGACTGCAGCGACACAACAAAATTCAACTTTTTATCTCAATTTTTGGCACAAAATACCTGGCTTTCTAGCGAGTCTATAGAAAGTGATCTCCTTTGATCCTCCATGGAACTGGCGCAATTTGGCAGCGTCCAAGATGGCGAAGTCCAAAGGGCAAAAAGCAGCAAATTCCAGCGAAGCAGCAAACTCCAACGAAGTTTTTATTTTTTTTTTTAATACTCGAAAGCTTAAGCCACCACAGCGAAACAAACAAACAAATTATTTAAAAAACCGATGTCCCTGCTCGGGCGCCAATGTAAAATCTAAGAATTTTTAGAATTTAAATATCACAAATAATGAGACGCGGTTTTTCTTTA
Organism: Scaptomyza flava; assembly: GCA_030179655.1. Taxonomy (NCBI): domain Eukaryota; kingdom Metazoa; phylum Arthropoda; class Insecta; order Diptera; family Drosophilidae; genus Scaptomyza; species Scaptomyza flava. The sequence goes on along the minus strand of JARNME010000066.1, from coordinate 144,030 downwards.
TGTAACTTCGCTTTAATGTGGTGACTTCAAAGGCTTGACGACAATTAAAATGCTTAGCCTAACAAAGGTGTGCGAAAGCCACAAGCGGCCGCACTTCAGTGAATTTGCCGTCGGCAATTGCCGATCGGCTTGTAAGACGACTACAACTAAGAGAATAATATAGGATACTAATACTTATGCTTATTGCTACAATTAAGAGTACATACTTCAATTTCTCTTAACTAACTTACAACTAACAATGCAATCTAATATGAGTGACAACTTCTGCTTCAACAACACTTTTATTACCCATCAATACTATAATTTATGACCCTTTTTTCCCATGATCGTGCCCCGCTTTAATTAGACCAGGTATTAAGGACAAACGCATGACATTCCTAGGCCGCATTGTTATGGTTGTGAGAATCAGTGATCATAGAAACTGGTGTTAAGTGTACATCGTTGTTGTCTTTGCGTGCGTTGTCTTTTACCCCCTGCAAGCAAGCCACGACATGCATTGTTATTGTCAAGAGCAAAATCAACAACAGCATCCTTGAGAATCAGTGATCATAGGATCGGGTGTCAAGTGTGATGCTGTTTTAAGTGCGTTGCATTGAACACGTGCAAGCAAGCCACAACATACATTGTTTTTGTCAAGAGCAACATCAACCACAGCATCCATGAGAATCAGTGATCATAGGATCAGGTGTCAAGTGTGCTGCTGTTTTAAGTGCGTTGCCTTGAACACGTGCAAGCAAGCCTCAACATACATTGTTTTTGTCAACAACAACAACAACAACAACTACATTCATGTGGGTTTGTGAGCAAGGGATCTGGTGTGTGAAGATCAGTGTTCACACGATCAGTTTTGGCTTGTAACCAATTTGTATTAGAGTCAAGTGTGCTCCTGTTTGACAAGCAAGCCATAAACATTGAACTTTATGGTTGTGATAATGACAGGATCAGTTTTAGCTATTTAAGCAATTAGTGCTAGAGTCAAGTGTGCTTCAGTTTTAGCAACAACAACCTTCGTGGGGGGTTATGTGTGCAAGGATGGGAATTTTCTTTCGCAGCAGCAGCAGCAGTAAGATCAACACATTGTTTTTAAACAAAAGTATTGATACTTGTACATTTAGATTGTAAAGAGTTAGAGGGAGAAGATGTAAGAGGGGGAGTGTTAGAGGGAGAAGGTGTAAGAGGGGGAAAGGATAGAGTGGGAAAGTGTTAGAGGGAGAAGGTGTTAGAGGAGGAAAGAGTTAGAGGGGAAAGTGTTAGAAAGAGACTGTGTGTATGAAGGGGAAAGATTTAGAGAGGGAAAGTGTTAGAGGGAGGAAGACTTAGAGACAAGTTAGTGCATGCTTGAAGTGTGCTAGTCAAAGGTCAAGTACATTAAAGCTAGTAGATAAGAGAGAGAGAGAGAGAGAGAGAGAGAGAGAGTCAACTGTGAGCAGGTTTCTTAGCTACGAATAAGTAGATAAGAGAGAGTCGAGAGGGCACCTGTTTGACGTGCGTTGTCTTGCACACTTGCAAGCAAAACATGAACAATGAATGTTTATGGTTGTGAAAACCAGTGATCAAAGAATAAAAGGATTGAGACAAGATTGTGCTTGTTTGAAGTACGCTAGTCAAAGGGCAGTACATTCGTAGGCCGCATTGTTATGATCAAAAGCAACACCAACAACAACAACAACATCCGTAAGTGTTATGTAAGCAAGGGATGGGATTTTTTTTAGCAGCAGCAGCAGCAAGATCAACACATTGTTTTTAAACAAGAGTATTGAGACTTGCAGATTTAGTTAGAAATATTATAGGGGGAAGTTGTATGAGGAGGAAAGTGTTAAAGGTAGAAAGAGAGAGTTAGTATTAGAGAGAGTAAGTGTAAGAGGGGGAAAGTGTTATAGGGGAAAGTGATCCTGCTTGTATTATTATATTCAAACACGCTCCCTTATGCGATTCTGTACACGAGCGTCTATGAAATGCAGGTGGTATGTTAATTGATTGTCCCGCCTTCTAACGCACAGCCAACTTGTTCGCTACTAACGTTTCTAAGCTTTATTTGCATATATCTGTTTTGATTATTGCACTGACTTCTGTTACTTTTATAGAGCTAATTAGTAAATCTTTTTAATAAACCAATGAACATATTTTAAATTGGCTTACTTTGATAATGAACTATCAAATTATGTTTTTCTTATGGGTATGTTTTAATTTTATTTAATATTTTTTTTTTTTTTTAGATTTTTGCAGTATGTTAAATTTGAGATTTATTTAAGCTTGTTCCGTTGAGGGATTTAGCAAACACACACACCGAACATTAAGATTAATGACATATAGTTATAGCCGGTAGAACACACAAGTCATATTCCATGATTTTGTTTCTGCTTTATAAAAAGATTTTTTTAAGTCAATATTATAAGCCTAAGTTCTAGTACTCACTATATATATATCTAAAAATGCTTTTATGTATGTCATTATTTTGAAAGCATAAATAAGTTCGTGTAGATGGTATAATAAATCATGTTTTAACAAAATAATTTTGATCTTAATATTTATACTTCATCGTTTATTGAGACTATTATTATTTTTTATTTTTTTTAATCCCCATACATTGGATTCCGTTCTATCTCAGTAATTTTGCTTATACATTCTTTAAATTCTTTAAGGTAATCTTTTAGGCTTATCAAATAATCTTTTCCTTAACTTTCGCACTGCTCGCTATAAGATTTTCGTCAAATGACACTTTTCATATTTAAGATATCCGTCAAACTATTTCTTATACTCAACTAAAATGATTTCATCAAACTCACATATCAAATCAATTTCTAAAATAAAGAAAATTAAAACAGTAAGATGTTCTTAGCAGCTTGATTTTTTTATTTTGTTTTTTTATAAACGGGTTTTACTATACTCTTTCCCAGTATGCTAATTACGATAAAAATGTATAAGGAAAGTGTTTTGTACTCATTTACTGATTTCAAAAATTCTTCTATTGACGTTGTCTGATACCCTATCTTAATTTGTGTTATATTTAATCGTTTTCTTCAACTTAGTATTCTACTGATTTTTAAACATTTTATGTTATGTAGTTTGCTATTTTGTTTAGGCTTTACGCTTAAAACGAGATAGACTGTATTATTGTCCTTAACAAGTTCTCTTAATTTTAACAAGGAAATCGATCGGACATTGATTTTTCACTTTATAATTGATTGCTTTAATATATTTCAACTGTTAGATTTTTATATTTCCAAACTCATTGCTTGAACTTACAAAATTTCGTTACTAAGTTAGAGGGCGAAAGTGTTATAGGGGAAAGTGATCCTGCTTGTATTATTATATTAAAACACACTCCCTTATGCGATTGTATACACGAGCGTCTATGAAATGCAGGTGGTATGTTTATTGATTGTCCCTCCTTCTAACGCACACCCAACTTATTCGCTACTTACGTTTCTAACCTTTATTTGCATATATCTGTTTTGATTATTGCACTGACTTCTGTTACTTTTATAGAGCTAATTAGTATAACTTTTTAATAAACCAATGAACATTTTTTCAGTTGGTGTACTTTGTTAACACACTATCAAATTATGTTTTTCTTATGGGTATGTTTTAATTTTATTTTATGTATATATATATATTTTTATTTTTTTTTTATAGATTTTTGTAGTATGTTTAATTTAAGATTTATATAAAGCTTGTTCCGTTGAGGGATTTAGCAAACACAAACACCGAACATTAAGATTAATGACAAGCCGGTAGAACACACAAGTCATACTCCATGATTTTGTTTCGGCTTTATAAAAAGCCTTTTTAAGTCAATATTATAAGCCTTAGTTCTAGTACTCACTTGAAAGCTTAACGAAGCTCGTGTAGCTGGTATAATAAATCATGTTTTAACAAACTAATTTTGATCTTAATATTTATACTTCATCGTTTATTGAGATTATTGTTATTATTATTTTTTTAATCCCCACATATTGGATTTCGTTCTACCTCAGTAATAATATATTTTGCTTATACATTCTTTATATTCCTTAAGGTAATCTTTTAGGCTTATCAAATAATCTTTTCCTTAACTTTCCCTCTGCTCGCTTTAAGATTTTCATCAAATGACACTTTTCATATTTAAGATATCCGTCAAACTATTTCTTATACTCAACTAAAATTATTATAAACGGGTTTTACCAACTCTTTCTCAGTATGCTACCTACGATAAAAATGTATAAAGAATGTGTTTTGTACTCATTTACTGACTTCAAAAATTCTTCTATTGACGTTGTATGATACCCTATCTTAATTTGTGTTATATTTAATCGTCTTCTTCAACTTAGTATTCTACAGATTTTTAAACATTTTATGTTATGTAGTTAGCTATTTTGACTAGGCTTTACGCTTAAAACGAGATAGATTGTATTATTGTCCTTAACAAGTTAACTTAATTTTAACAGGGAAATCGATCGGACATTGATTTTTAACTTTATAATTGATTGCTTTAATATATTTCAACTGTCAACCTATGTACATTTCTACTTTTTTAGTGATTATGTTAGATTTTTATATTTCCAAACTCATTGCTTGAACTTACAAAATTTCGTTACTAATTTCTTATAATTGATGGATGGTAATATTTTATTTCATTATTCTCCCCATTTTTCTTGCATTTAATAAGGAAGTGCATTGAACTAGCTTATCAGTTCGAGATATGAGTCTTACACTGTTTCGAAAAGTATGAATACGTTAAATGTTTTAATTTAAGGGTTAAGTATCTATTAGATGCCATGTTATTAGGGCGTATTTATTCATATAATTATTATAATTATTTCTTAAGGAGACTTATTTTCTTTAGTGCTCAAAACTTATTGTCGCTAAAGGATTTATTTTTTCATGATCTGAGTTATTTATTTAATTCGTGAAACCATTGTATTGTGATTTATTATTCTTGAACATTTGCATTAATATTGAATTTGGATGGCAAAATACGGTTGTGATGTACTAAAGCTCGAGATGACTTGAGAGTTGGTATTTTGCAAAACGGGCGGTAGAGTACTTAAAATTTTTAATTGTAGTGTGTTTTTAAAATAATGTACTTTAACTATCACCGGATTGGTTTATACCCACTATATATTGGTATTTTCGGTTTTTTTCTTCCTTTGTATTAGTCGTTTTATACACCTTAGCTCTTGATCCTGTTTTTTGATTTTAGATTAGGGTTTGATTTGATTGTAAACTGTTTGTGGAGGAGGCTCCAAATAATAAGATTTGGTTTAATAATTGTATAGTAAGATTTACTTTTCTTTTTTATGTTGGTAAAGCAATAGTTGTATGTTAAACTAATAAAAAGAGCGCAAGCGCTGGCCGACGTTTAGCGATCTGTTTTCCGCAATTTCTTCCAACAATCCGAGGTTAATTCCGGTTGAGAAATTGTACCATCTCAACTCCAAGACAGCGGTTGAGGCCAATGAGATAATCGCCAAATTCCCGCTTACCAACGATGGTTTTGCGACTGCGTGGGCAGCTCTTTGCGAGCGCTTCGAGAACAAGAGGCTGCTTGTCACCAGCCAACTAAAAATGTTGTTTAACCTGTCCCCGGTTAACCACGAATCTGGTGCAGCAATCAAGGAGCTCCAAAGTACCATCCAACGATGCTTGACGGCGCTAGAGCATTCCGATATCGACGCGTCTTCCCCGTTCGCAGATTGTATTCTAGTCTTTCTGTGTTCGTCAAAGCTGCCAGAACTCACACTTTCCTTGTGGGAACAGTCCATTTCCAACACATCAGAAATTCCAGCGTGGCACGATTTAAGTGCGTTCCTCAACGAACGCTATCGCACGCTCGAAGCTATTGAGGACGTGAAACCCACTTCCACGCCCCACAATTCCTCAGCTTCTATTTCCCGGAACAACCAACCCCCTAAGAGGGTAAATTCTTTCGAAGCGCAAGTTATTCCGAAAAGTAAAACTTGCGACTTATGCTCCAAAAAGAACCACCCTGTCCGTCTGTGCCCTCGTTTTCTACAGATGCCCGTTAATAAGCGGGCATCTTACATCAAGCAAAAAAAAACTCTGCTTGAATTGTTTCGCAAGAGGGCACCAGTTACGAGAGTGTACGAGTGCGCACAATTGTTTTACATGCTAAGGGCGGCACAACACTTTACTACATCGAGGCGACAGTGGTCCGGTCAATTCCAATACAGATTCCAAAACAAGTTCCAATGCGAATAAACAGTCCACTACGATCCATTCCGCGGCAAATGTGCAAACCTATTTTGCCGCTAACGAGCAGAGTGTCTTACTCGGTACGGCGGTTGTAAATGTATGCCATCGGGGATGCACGTACACCGCTCGTGCTTTAATCGACTCAGGCTCAGAGGCGACATTCATCTCTGAGCGATAATTTCACTTAATAAAGCTGCCCTTCCAGTCCGTGCAACCTCAAGTTTCGGGGCTGAATCAAGCAGTGGCAGCCCAAGTTCAAAAGTTATGCCATTTCACCATAGGCTCTCCAACAAAGCCTAGGTTACATATAGAGGCATCAGCGTTCGTTCTTCCGCAGCTGGCGGGTAACCTACCCTCAGCCTCCATTCCACAAAGTTCATTAAGAGACCTCCCAGCCATTGAATTGTCTTATCCCACCTTCCATCAGAGCTCACAAATAGATTTGCTGATCGGCGCGGATATCCTTCCGTCTTTCATCTTAAGCGGGTCTCATGCACATATTTGTGGCTCGCTCCTTGGGCAAGAAACCGTGTTTGGCTGGATTCTCACCGGCCCACTTTCAAAGATTGTACCGCGGTCCGTTTCATCCTTCTCGACGGAAATTTCGGCCAACGAAGGGATGAAACTGGACCAGCATATTTCCAAATTTCGGGAGGTGGAGGATGTTCCAGCGAAGCTGGTCAAGGAAGCCGACTCCATATGTGAGTCCAATTTTGTCAAAACGACTACACGGACCGAGTGTGGCAGATATGTGGTGACCCTTCCATTCCGAAATCCGGATGACATCGTCTTAGGTCATTCAAGGTCTATTGCAAATGCCCAGTTCCTTAAAAACGAGAACCGTTTATTCAGAGACGCCATTCTAAAAGAGCAATACAGCTACGTGCTTCAAGAATATCTCGATATGGGTCACATGAGAGAAATCTCACCCCTTGGCAACTCCGCCAAATACAATTTTTATTTGCCACACCACGCTGTATTTAAGCCTGATAACACCACTACCAAGGTGCGGGTTGTTTTCAAAGCCTCCTGTCCATCCTCAAATGGCAAGAGCCTGAATGATATCCTTCATCTGGGACCCATTCTTCAGTCCGATCTCACAATGCAGATCCTCAAGTGGCGATATTTTCGGTATGTCTTCAACGCTGACATCACGAAAATATATCGTCAAATCCTACTGGACCCTAGACACACTCCCTTCCAGCAAATCCTCTTTCGGAAGGCCGACGGCGAGATTGGGGACTTTGAGCTCAACACCGTCACCTTCGGGGTAAACTTTGCCCCATTTCTGGCGCTCAGGGTGCTTCAGCTTCTAGCGGAAGACGTACGCTTGCAGTATCCTCTCGCAAGCAAGGTCATTTCCGATTCCATGTACGTAGATGACATCCTCGCTGGGACAAACTCGAAGACAGAGGCCGTTACGACCATCGCGGAACTGCGCCATGCTATGGACAGCGCTGGATTTCCCTTAAGGAAATGGACTTCGAACGCTAAGGAAGTCCTTCAAGACATCCCCAAGGAGCATTTGTTATGCGAGGAGTTTCTAGAGATCGAGGACTCCAGTACGGCAAAGACCGGTGGCATACGCTGGCAAGCTTGCAGCGAAGAATTCTTTTTCATGCCTGCTGAAGCCGTCTTTCAAGTTTCCTATACGAAGCGGGAGGTCCTGTCCCAAATCGCAAAACTGTTCGACCCAGCCGGGTGGCTGGCGCCTTTCGTCATTCGGGCTAAGATTTTTATGCAAGAAATCTGGCTCAAGCAACTGGAATGGGATCAGCCGTTGCCATCGGATCTGATCAGCAAGTGGCAGCAATATCTTGAAAGCTATCCTGCCTTAAGGGAAATTCGCATTCCACGCATGTTGCGTGTCCAGCCACAAGGGAAGCTGCAGTACCACGGATTCTGCGACGCGTCGGAGCGTGCGAACGGCGCAGCAATTTATGTCCGCTTTGAAATGGCATGCAAAGTAACCACCCATCTCCTTACTGCCAAGACGAGGGTAGCTCTGGTGAAATCCCTTTCAGTGCCCCGGTTAGAACTGTGCGGGGCAGTCCTACTAGCTGAGCTGTCCTCAGCCTTTCTCCATGAATTGCCAGCCAATAATTTTAAACTTTTCTACTGGACAGATTCCACAATTGTGTTGTCCTGGTTGGATAAACCACCTTGCAAGTGGACAACTTTCGTTGCCAACCGAGTGGCCGAAATTGCTGAAATTAGCGACCCTTCCGACTGGTCGCATGTCCGATCGGAGCACAATCCGGCAGATCTTGCGAGTAGAGGAGTCCGAGCGCAAGATCTGGTAAACAATTCTCTGTGGTGGCACGGGCCGTAATGGCTTCAACTGCCTCAAACCCAGTATCCTATCTCATCTGTTCCGATCTCAGATACAGCCTTAGAGCAGCGCACTATTAAATGCAATTTAGCAAAGCTGCCTCCAATGTCCGATTTTCTTAGCATTTTCTCCGAATTCCACAAAGCGCTTCGCGTCATCGCCTATCTCCGGCGGTTTATTGCGAGAGGCAAGAAGCTTGCCAATCCCATTACAATCGAACTCAGTTCTAGTGAGTTGTCCGAAGCTCAAGAGCTGCTGATCCTTCTTGCGCAGCGTAAGGATTACGCGATCGAGGTCAAAAGTTTGGCTCAACACCAGCAAATCCCTGTCTCAAGTCACATCCGTAATTTGAATCCGTTCCTCGACAGCAAGGGAATTCGAAGGGCCTGTGGGCGCGTGAGAGCGTCTCAGTCGTTACCTGTTATCATGTCCTGTTCGTCAACTTTCGCACGGTTGTTAGTTAGGTTCACCCAACGAATATCAACAACTCCTGCAAAGTCTGTGTTATCTATCGGAAAAGGCTACAGACGCAGATGATGGGAGATCTGCCAACGGAACGCTCGTCCCTCTCGAGGCGTGGACTTTGCCGGACCCTTCGACGTGAAAAACTACACCGGTCGCGCGTGTTTGATCACAAAGGGGTACGTGTGTGTATTCGTGTGCTTTAGTACAAAAGCAACTCATCTGGAGGCGACTTCGGACCTTACGACCGATAAGTTTCTTGCGGCTTTCTCCCGATTTGTAGCGCGGCGTGGGTGCCCACAACAGATGCACTCGGATAATGGCAAAACCTTCGTCGGGGTGGAGAAAACTCTTTCGCGCGACTTCCTGGAAGCAGTACGGACTGGCGTTATCTCAAAACACACCCACCAAAACCTATCCTGGCACTTCAACCCACCAGGCGCTCCACATATGGGAGGCCTATGGGAGGCCTATGGGAGGCTGGGGTGAAGAGTTTTAAATCTTTGTTTTACAAGACCACATCCACGGTCAAATACACGTTTGAAGAACTTTCGACTCTACTGGCCAAGATTGAAGCGTGTCTCAACGCGAGGCCAATCTCTCCGATGTCCGAAAACCTTACGGACCTACTTGAACTAACTCCGGGCCATTTCCTGACAGGTGGCCCCCTCATTTCTGTCTCCGAATCAGAAATAAACGAAAAGGCCGCTTCTATTCTGAATCGCTGGCAACGCTTGAAGGCTCTCCACCAACAATTCTGCTTCCGTTGGAAGGATGAGTACCTTATAGAGCTCCTTAAGCGAACTAAGTGTCAGTCACCTGTACGAAACTTGTGAATCAGTGATATGGTCGTAGTTAAAGAAGATAACCTGCCGACAATCGAGTGGCGCCTTGGCCGAATAACCCTGACCATTCCTGGCAGTGACGACAAGGTTCGCGTGGTAGATGTGCCCACCACTCGTGGCACCATACGTAGGCCGATAGCAAAGCTTATCCAACTTCCGATGGAAGATAAAATTCCTGAGCCCTCAGAGTCCGAAGGCTCATTGAGCACGTGACCATTCATTCTTAAAAACACTCGTTCTGTGCTGTCCACGTACCTCCGTGTTAATTGTCAATTACCAATGAGTTCAAATATTTATATCCTCTTCCCTATTCGGACTTTTCTTTGTAGAGCAATAATAATGCCCTCTCGCAAGCCCACGCAGCACAGCCACCCCATCGGCACCGACTCATGCAGCGTCAGAGACCAACTCTTTTGGTATCCACAACTTCCAACACATATCGTCTGCAATTTGCTCACCAGTAGCATGTTCTGCTCGCCGATAGATAATATGGTCTATAACCTTAACATCTGGCAATGGAACCTTTTGTTTTAAAATTTGGTCTTTAAGTCCCACACATTCCTGAGTATGAAATGCGAAGATTTCAAATCAATTGGACAATCCAACGATACTTCCGATAAATCTTCCGTATATATGCGAGAAAGTGCATCCAGAACTACATTCTTACTACCTTTGCGATGATGAAATTTAAATGAAAATGCCTGCAACTTAAGAGCCCACCTCGCTAATCTGGTACTCAAATCTGTTTGTGACATGAGCCACTTTAACGAAGCATGATCCGTGATGATGGAAAATTCATGTCCCTCTATATATGCTCCAAACTTTTTCACGCACATAACAGCGGCCAAACACTCTTTTTCCGTTACTGAATAATTTCGTTGACACTTATTTAGTTTGCGAGACATAAAGGCAATTGGTACTTCATTACCCTCGCTATCCTCTTGCATAAGCACGCCTCCAACAGCCGTATGACTAGCGTCACAATGTATGGAAAACGGCAACGTAAAATCTGGGCTATGCAATACTGGAGCCTTGCACATTTGCTCTTTTAACAATATAAACGCTTTTTGAGCCTCTTCTGACCATTCAAATTTTTTTCGACTTTTGAGGGTGTCAGAAATGTGTGCAGCTATGCCAGCATAGTTATTTATAAATTTGTGATACCAGCCTGTGGTACCTAGAAACCGACGGACTTGTTTAATAGATCGAGGTACTGGAAAGTCTCTTATTTCAGCGACTTTTTCGGGGTCCGTTTGAATTGTACCATGTCCGATCACATGCCCTAAGTACTTAACTTCTTTAAGGCAGAATTTACTTTTTTCAACATTAATTGTTAGACCTGCAAGGGCTAATCGGCTTGCAAGTTGTCTAAGCACGGTGATATGCTTTTCAAAAGACTCTGAAACAACTAGCAAGTCATCCAAATACACAAAAATCTCGTTGCGCAAACTGGGCGGAATAACCGTATCCATTAGCTTGGACATTGTTTGCGGCGCGTTGGTTAAACCAAAAGGCATGACAGTGAATTGATACAGTGGTCTACCTGGGACAGTAAACGCTGTCTTCTCTCGAGCTCTTGGAGTCAACGGGATTTGCCAAGTCGATACTTGTTATGTACTCAGCTCGAGGAAGCCTACTAAGTATACCATCTATCAACGGCATTGGGTATGCATTTTTAACTGTTACCTCGTTTACTTTTCTACTATCCAGACACAATCGAATTTTACCGGGTTTCTGAACCAGAACAATGGGAGATGACCAAGGACTGTCTGATTCTTCTATAACTCCCAGCGCTAACATTCTCTCCAATTCGTCGTACATTAGCTTTTCAACTGCTGGCGATACTGCATAATGACGCTGCTTAATGGGCGTACAGCCTGCTACGTCTATGTCGTGAGAAAGCCAAGTGGTCTTGCCAAGGCCTTTTTAAGCAAAAGAAGGAAACAGTTTAATTGTAGATAACAACTCCTTGTGCTGCTGAACCGTTAATGAAATTTTTAAGGGATCGGATAAGTCGAAAGCAGCCACGTTAGCACTATGGGTTTTATGCATCAACACCAAAGGTAACAAATCAAAGGCTATCCAAAAATCAATGCCAAGATATAATTCTTGTGCTAGCGACGGAACAATATAAAAGCATAATCGTTTTGTATCACCTCTGAACAAAATTTCAGTTGTGATTTTACCTATGATAGCTTGTTTTGCTCCATCAGCTGTGCGAACATTAAGGTTCAATGGCTTATATTCTACTGGATTCAAATCTTATGCAAATTTACCGCCTATACAACTAATTGACGCTCCTGTATCCATAAGACCACTTAGAGATTTTCCCAATATGGTTACATCTGCATATGACCGAACGTCACTTGACAAATCTACAATAGAGGAATTTATGTCCGCTACGGACTTGCTCTGCTTTAAGCGAAAATAACGTTGCCAAAATCTGTTGCGAGTCTGTCGCAAACACTCGGCATTTATTTTGGGTTTAGGTTTAAGTAAAGGAATAGCTGGGATTGGGGTCGAAACCGGTGAGTTTTTACTAGCTGTGGTGACATCCATAGCTATTCTGTATTTGTCCCCCTGGACACTAGTTTGCGTGCACTTGTCAAGGGTGCACGCTGGAGTTCGTTTTTTAAAGGGTGAGAGCACATCTAGAACATGATGGTTTATATGTGTCTCGTTTACAACACCCATAACAAAAAACGTTTCGAGCTGACACGCAATCTTGATACCTATGCCCATTTTTACCACAGTTCCAACAAGAAAGGGACATTGCAGCAAGATCAATATTATTTAAATCCTCATCATCTTCGTTGTCGTTTTCGGTTTGTACCGTAACTTCATTTACCTGACGTTTGGATTGAAGCCGTTGCACCGGAACTATTGAATGAGCTACAGATTTCACAAATCGTTCACGTGTACGCACTACGTGTCTCAACTGAACAATGTTACCTACAGGTACATATAATATTTCGTGCTGTATTTCTGGCAACAAATTTGCACGGAGTATTTCTAATAAAGCTTGTTCACTTAATTTTTGACTTAGCTTGTCTGCTAAACACAATATTGCTTCATAAAAACTATCAAAGGTTTCATTATGCTTTTGCTTCCTTTGAGCAATAGCTGACCGAATCTCTAAATCAGTTCTACCATCCTGGAATGGCGATCTCAACGCTACACACAAATCTGGCCAGTGAACTGTAGGGACACTTCTGTGGAATCTCCAATACCATTCATTGGCACTTCCCTCGAACAAATTACTTGCATATCTTGCTAACAGTTCAAAATTGCCCTCCAGAGTCTGGTGAGTGAGTGCTTCGACTCGGTACAAAAAGTCGTCAACTGATAAAGACGCATGTCCGGTAAAACGTAACTTCCAATTAGACATGATTTGACTGATACGATCTGGTCGTAAATCACGATTTGACTGCGAACCAGCAGACATACCTGCAGGAGGAAAATGTTCACTAGCGGGTCTACTTGGGATTCTAAACAACTGTTCGAAACTTTGAGGTGTTTGGCTCGATGGTGAAACTCTATTAATAGGTTGAATCGGCTCCGAACTTGTGGACATTTGTACAGACAATCTCTGAAATCCAGCTTCGATCGATTGAGCAATTGTTCGTGTTTGTGGCAATAATACTGTGGCCATTGCTGTTGTAATTGATTGTTGCAAGTTAGCCAACAATGTTTCATGCCCCTTTTGCATCGGTCTAGGTTGACTTTCGGGCTGAACTACTCGGTTCTGATCGACCATAGCTTCCCCAGTTACTGATTGTACGGATTGCGGCTGTCGCATAGTCGGACTTATGTTCGACTGTAACTCGGATGAACTGTTGGTAGGGTTCATCTGATTTGCAGACGTTTCAAGATTCAGGTCTATTGATGAGCTTGCAGCAGTCGTTTTTGATTGTGCCCTGGTAGTTATACTTGTCGATGGCATGTTACGTTTGGATAACTGCGCTGCTTTTAGTTCTTCCAACAGATTAGTGGATGAACGACGAAGCGAAGTACGACAAACGGGACAAACTTTTATGTTGTTTGTTTGACTTACAAAGCACGCGTGGTGAAAATAATGATTACACCGTGTTGTGAATAACTGAGCTGGAAGCTCGACTTCTTTAGTGCAAACACAACAGATTGTCTCGGGGGTATTAACTAAGGCGGAATTATTTGAAAGCATGCCTAGTATAAATATTTATCCTACATGCTAACCTATCTTGCAAAGCAGTTACCAATTATAATATATTATATAATTTTAAATTTAAATAATATTTTAATTTGTTAAGAACACTAATATTTTATAGACTATTATACGAGGTAATTAACTAATAGATAAACCAAAACAAACGAAAAGAACAACTTATGAAATTTTATTGGATACCATGCCAAACCATCCTGAGTATCAGCTAACTAACCAATTACCATTTCTTACCTATAACGGAAATGCAAATACAGATACCCTAGTTTTTAAATTGCGCGGAGAGTAGTAGATCTAGTCCACGATCTCATATCCAGCAACAAAACAAAACTAACGGCAAAAAAAAAAAAAAAAAAAAAATTTACTACTCTGAAACTACAATATTACTTGAAGGCAGCTACCGATGCAGGTCAAGTATAGCATAATAGCGCATGCCAACTATACTTGATCATGGTAAGCTACTAACCTTTACTCTTGACCTAGCTTGTCAAAACAACACCCAGTCAAAACAATGAAGTGGCCTGCTGATTTAACCCGCATAATCAAGAGGGTGAACCTACGAAACTAATCTACAGTTTAACACTTGTTTGTAGTTACGTATCCTATATCTCACATAGCATAGTAGCGCATGCCAACTATGTGTGATCGGCGGTAATCTACAGCATTAATTGTTGACCAATTACCGTATAAATTAAACAATTTTACTGAGCGAGATAGGGTACTAAAAATAAATACATGCTTCAATTAGCGGCCGGAAGTAGATCTGGTCCACTTGCCTTATCCTGCTTAGTTAAGACACAAAATTTTATAGCACTTGGGAAAAGGATGACACTTATGAGTAATTAGACATCGGCAATATAACTATTTTGAAGTTACTATTTATCCAGAATGCCTCACACAAGCCTGTTAGCTAAAGCTTGCTTATACGCTTATAGCCAAGGACAAGGGAATTAGGAAAAGAAGGAAGATAAAGTCTCTAGGTGTTATCGACTTTCTTTGAAATTTTAAACATTATCAAGGGCAGTAATCCAGTAACTTCGTACTAATAACTTTGTACATGAAGTCTACCAAATTCGGCCACACGTCTGGGCGCCAAATTATAAACAAAATAACAAATAGATACTGTAACGTTTAACGTACAAGTATTGATGAGCGGATGGTATTGTAGCGGACAACGGAGTACGCGCTGGCTTCAACGGCTGTGGCTCGTCGGCTAAGTCGAGGGTTCCAAAAGAATGAACCGAGTGCTACGTTGCTCCAGTCTTTATCTGATTATAATTAAATTCGCGTACTATTTTTACCAATACAGGGAAAAAGGGGGTGAAGTAGGACAGGAGAGATTGGGAGGAAAGCTCGTTAAATTGTGTGGGTTTTTATGGGCGGCTGAAAACCAAAACTTCTAAGCTCAAGGTAGACTATGGCAAAGGCTGTTGATGCAAAGGCACAAGGTGTTGAAGTGCATACGCCCACCCTACCATGATCCTGACACTAGCCAACTCTATATATCGATTCAGGATCCCTAAAAGCGCCTATGGCAGCTAGCGCATCTCGTTCAAGTTAGACATGGTTCCAATAAAAACAAGGGTATTTAAACAGACATAATTATATTCTTAAAACAAATAATAAACGACCTAACATGACGCTAACAAAAATAATAAGTAGAACAAAAATATTAGCAAGTGCCTAGAGCAGCTAAAATAAAGAATAATAGATTATGAGAATAATTGATAAATATATATATATATTAAATAAATATGATCATGCATATGTATTATGTTATATACTTAAAAATTAAGCGTTTTAAAATGATAGGCGTTACGTTAATTGACTACTAAATATTAGTTACAAATATAAGTGCAAATGAAAACAAAGGCAAACTGGTACGTTAACTTTTTAGCACAAGTGTGTTTGCCTATGCTGCAAAACACATGTGTTCGCCCGCAAAGTCCAAGCGGTCGGAGTTCAAGGTTAGTTAAGAGCGGATTTTGTAAAAGTTGGGTTAATGCACGCAAAAGAGAAGCTTTCGCGAGCATATTTTGTAAGGGAATGAAAAGAATGAGAGCAATCACTTACAGCGGCATTATCCCACGCAGAAAGATCTTTCGTTGTGTGTGTGTGTGTGTGTGTGTTGTTTTTCGTCGCTGAAGCTAGGTAAAAAGGTAATATAAGAGAGGGGGGGGGGGGGGGGGGGGGAGGGAATCTAGAGCTTTAGGCTCTCTCAGCAAAATCGCTTATCTTTGTTTGCATTTTTGTTTTTTACATAACTTTAACCTTATTTAAAATTACTTTGCATATTTTTCGTTTCGAATGTATTATGTATAAATCGCAATTGATTTTAAATTACTTTAATTTTATTTTTCTTTTTAATATTTGCTTTGTTTACTTTTATTTTATTTTTTTTTTTTTTTTCTCGTCACCACTTGCAAATTTTCTTTAACAATGGACTAATCAGATTAACCACAAAAATAGACAAAAATATGCAAAATATGACAACATTAATTTACACTTAAAAACAAAAAAAATAATCAATAACCTCTCTCTTTGTTTTTGGGTTTTTTTTTCTTTTCTTTTGTCGTGGCCGGTATGTTACATAACTTTTAGAGGGTTATGTACGATTTTGGGCACTAATTCACTCAATAAAAAAACCATATCACCACAAAAAGAACAAGACTATATTGTAGTTCTTCGCGACCACATATTTAAGTTAATTCTGCAACTTCCTCACGCGGGGGTTGCTCTGCTTGCGAGTTCAACTTCGGACTGGTGTGTGAAGTCCATATGTAGCGATAGAAGAAGAGAGCGCTGGTTGGCTGGAGTTGTTGGGGACAGCTGTTCTGTTGAGTCCCAAGACGAATATTGTTGGGCCTTTATTCGGCAGATGGATAAGGGCAATGGTTCTTAATGCCAAGCCAAATAGTAGATATATTCAACCGATTCGATAGTAACCAAAACAAAGGGGATTTATATCGAGGCAAATGAAGGTATGACCAAAACGAACCGCCAATTCTATTAAGTTGAGAATCGGCACTCAAATAATTTTGCAGGTTACGGCTTTTAAATCCAAGTATAATCGTCTTTAAACTGATCCAGTGGCACTTTTCGTTATTTTTCTTTGATTTACTAAACCAATTAAAGGATCACTTTTCGGTTTCTGTGCTTTAATAGAGCACGTTAAATCGCGCACACCTTCTCCCTGACAAGTCTTTGAGAGGAAAGAACATGCGGTCAGAAATTTGGTTGCTACAAGCGACAAAGTTGCACCAATTTATTTCACCTTTATATTCGTTGCTCACTGCCCTGTACCGGTTGACATTTTCATCACTCCTAGGTGGCGAGTGTACTGCTCATAACTAAGATAACCAAAGAAAATACTAACAAAAATTTACCATTTACTGAAACGAATTGCCGTTTAACTAAGCTTATTTTTATTTTTACGAAACAAAAAAAACATAATATCAGTTTGGTTATTTGCAAACAAAAACATAAATAAAAGTGCATACAGTTTTACAAGCACTTGCGCAGAGGTTGGGATGTAAGGCTTGCCTACTTTTAGGGCTTGTCCTAAAATCAAATAGAGTCGACAAGCGGCATATTACACACCCCCCTGCCAAAATCACACTTTTGCGCTGAAACGACCAAAGTGGGATACCCGCTTGGAGACACACAAAAAAACAGAATCGTCGTTATTGTTTAATATCTTTAGCATGATATTTTCCCACAAGTTTACCCTGCAAATCTTCCAGCTCGTAATAACATGTACCAAGTTTATTCCGATTTCTGGCTTTGACAAAAGTTGGGCCTAGTTTCGAGCTATAGCCTGTAGCGAAGTTACTTTGTTGGAAATTACGACGATATACTTCTTGTCCAACAACATAAGAAACTAACTTACTGCGAGTGTTATAGTATTTTTCGTTTCGCGTATGCTGCTGATTGATTCCTATTTTCGCTGTTTGACGAATTAGATCAAACGAATCTTCCCTATTAAAAGTCATAGTCCGATCATCTAGCTGTTGCAAACTTCTCAAAAGGTGGTAAGTAGAGCCATCGGTGATCATGTGTTGACCAAATGCACAGCTTATATGGCTGAGTTGTTCGTCCCAGTTGGACTGATCCGGCTTGATGTAAGCTTTTATAGCGGCAAGTACTGATCTATTTACACGCTCAGATGCGTTAGCCTGAGGTGCGTACATGGCCGTGTACCGATGTTGTATGCATCATTTTTGCAACAAAGCGTTAAATTGGTGCGATTTAAATTGCACACCATTGTCCGATAGAACAGTTTCTGGTACTCCAAAGCAGTGAAAAATTTCCTCTTCAAGAAAACGAATAATAGCGTCCGCAGTTAGTTTTCTAACTGGTTTCAAAAACGGATATTTTGACATGTGGTCAACCACCACACAAATGCCTATATGCCTATATGTACGGCTACGGGGGTACGGACCTAGAAAATCAATAAATAATTTCTGAAAAACTCTCTGTATAACGGCTGAAGAACTTAAAGGCGGTCTCAAGGGTTGATTAGGATGTTTGGTACATTTGCATTTTGCACAGTTATTAATGAATGCTTTAACATCCCCTACCAAATTGGGCCAGTAGTAATACCGCCGAATTCTTTCGAGCGTTTTACTAATACCATTATGCGCGGCTAATGGAAGTTCGTGGCACTGTTTTAAAACGTCAGAGACCAACTCTTTTGGTATCCACAACTTCCAACACATATCGTCTGCAATTTGCTCACCAGTAGCATGTTCTGCTCGCCGATAAATAATATGGTCTATAACCTTAACATCTGGCAATGGAACCTTTTGTTTTAAAATTTGGTCTTTAAGTCCCACACATTCCTGAGTATGAAACGCGAAGATTTCAAATCAATTGGACAATCCAACGATACTTCCGATAAATCTTCCGTATATATGCGAGAAAGTGCATCCAGAACTACATTCTTACTACCTTTGCGATGATGAAATTTAAATGAAAATGCCTGCAACTTAAGAGCCCACCTCGCTAATCTGGTACTCAAATCTTTTGTGACATGAGCCACTTTAACGAAGCATGATCCGTGATGATGGAAAATTCATGTCCCTCTATATATGCTCCAAACTTTTTCACGCACATAACAGCGGCCAAACACTCTTTTTCCGTTACTGAATAATTTCGTTGACACTTATTTAGTTTGCGAGACATAAAGGCAATTGGTACTTCATTACCCTCGCTATCCTCTTGCATAAGCACGCCTCCAACACCCGTATGACTAGCGTCACAATGTATGGAAAACGGCAACGTAAAATCTGGGCTATGCAATACTGGAGCCTTGCACATTTGCCCTTTTAACAATATAAACGCTTTTTGAGCCTTTTCTGACCATTCAAATTTTTTTCGACTTTTGAGGGTGTCAGAAATGTTTGCAGCTATGCCAGCATAGTTATTTATAAATTTGTGATACCAGCCTGTGGTACCTAGAAACCGACGGACTTGTTTAATAGATCGAGGTACTGGAAAGTCTCTTATTTCAGCGACTTTTTCGGGGTCCGTTTGAATTGTACCATGTCCGATCACATGCCCTAAGTACTTAACTTCTTTAAGGCAGAATTTACTTTTTTCAACATTAATTGTTAGACCTGCAAGGGCTAATCGGCTTGCAAGTTGTCTAAGCACGGTGATATGCTTTTCAAAAGACTCTGAAACAACTAGCAAGTCATCCAAATACACAAAAATCTCGTTGCGCAAACTGGGCGGAATAACCGTATCCATTAGCTTGGACATTGTTTGCGGCGCGTTGGTTAAACCAAAAGGCATGACAGTGAATTGATACAGTGGTCTACCTGGGACAGTAAACGCTGTCTTCTCTCGAGCTCTTGGAGTCAACGGGATTTGCCAAGTCGATACTTGTTATGTACTCAGCTCGAGGAAGCCTACTAAGTATACCATCTATCAACGGCATTGGGTATGCATTTTAACTGTTACCTCGTTTACTTCTCTACTATCCAGACACAATCGAATTTTACCGGGTTTCTGAACCAGAACAATGGGAGATGACCAAGGACTGTCTGATTCTTCTATAACTCCCAGCGCTAACATTCTCTCCAATTCGTCGTACATTAGCTTTTCAACTGCTGGCGATACTGCATAATGACGCTGCTTAATGGGCGTACAGCCTGCTACGTCTATGTCGTGAGAAAGCCAAGTGGTCTTGCCAAGGCCTTTTTAAGCAAAAGAAGGAAACAGTTTAATTGTAGATAACAACTCCTTGTGCTGCTGAACCGTTAATGAAATTTTTAAGGGATCGGATAAGTCGAAAGCAGCCACGTTAGAACTATGGGTTTTATGCATCAACACCAAAGGTAACAAATCAAAGGCTATCCAAAAATCAATGCCAAGATATAATTCTTGTGCTAGCGACGGAACAATATAAAAGCATAATCGTTTTGTATCACCTCTGAACAAAATTTCAGTTGTGATTTTACCTATGATAGCTTGTTTTGCTCCATCAGCTGTGCGAACATTAAGCTTCAATGGCTTATATTCTACTGGATTCAAATCTTATGCAAATTTACCGCCTATACAACTAATTGACGCTCCTGTATCCATAAGACCACTTAGAGATTTTCCCAATATGGTTACATCTGCATATGACCGAACGTCACTTGACAAATCTACAATAGAGGAATTTATGTCCGCTACGGACTTGCTCTGCTTTAAGCGAAAAGAACGTTGCCGAAATCTGTTGCGAGTCTGTCGCAAACACTCGGCATTTATTTTGGGTTTAGGTTTAAGTAAAGGAATAGCTGGGATTGGGGTCGTAACCGGTGAGTTTTTACTAGCTGTGGTGACATCCATAGCTATTCTGTATTTGTCCCCCTGGACACTAGTTTGCGTGCACTTGTCAAGGGTGCACGCTGGAGTTCGTTTTTTAAAGGGTGAGAGCACATCTAGAACATGATGGTTTATATGTGTCTCGTTTACAACACCCATAACAAAAAACGTTTCGAGCTGACACGCAATCTTGATACCTATGCCCATTTTTACCACAGTTCCAACAAGAAAGGGACATTGCAGCAAGATCAATATTATTTAAATCCTCATCATCTTCGTTGTCGTTTTCGGTTTGTACCGTAACTTCATTTACCTGACGTTTGGATTGAAACCGTTGCACCGGAACTATTGAATGAGCTACAGATTTCACAAATCGTTCACGTGAACGCACTACGTGTCTCAACTGAACAATGTTACCTACAGGTACATATAATATTTCGTGCTGTATTTCTGGCAACAAATTTGCACGGAGTATTTCTAATAAAGCTTGTTCACTTAATTTTTGACTTAGCTTGTCTGCTAAACACAATATTGCTTCATAAAAACTATCAAAGGTTTCATTATGCTTTTGCTTCCTTTGAGCAATAGCTGACCGAATCTCTAAATCAGTTCTACCATCCTGGAATGGCGATCTCAACGCTACACACAAATCTGGCCAGTGAACTGTAGGGACACTTCTGTGGAATCTCCAATACCATTCATTGGCACTTCCCTCGAACAAATTACTTGCATATCTTGCTAACAGTTCAAAATTGCCCTCCAGAGTCTGGTGAGTGAGTGCTTCGACTCGGTACAAAAAGTCGTCAACTGATAAAGACGCATGTCCGGTAAAACGTAACTTCCAATTAGACATGATTTGACTGATACGATCTGGTCGTAAATCACGATTTGACTGCGAACCAGCAGACATACCTGCAGGAGGAAAATGTTCACTAGCGGGTCTACTTGGGATTCTAAACAACTGTTCGAAACTTTGAGGTGTTTGGCTCGATGGTGAAACTCTATTAATAGGTTGAATCGGCTCCGAACTTGTGGACATTTGTACAGACAATCTCTGAAATCCAGCTTCGATCGATTGAGCAATTGTTCGTGTTTGTTGCAATAATACTGTGGCCATTGCTGTTGTAATTGATTGTTGCAAGTTAGCCAACAATGTTTCATGCCCCATTTGCATCGGTCTAGGTTGACTTTCGGGCTGAACTACTCGGTTCTGATCGACCATAGCTTCCCCAGTTACTGATTGTACGGATTGCGGCTGTCGCATAGTCGGACTTATGTTCGACTGTAACTCGGATGAACTGTTGGTAGGGTTCATCTGATTTGCAGACGTTTCAAGATTCAGGTCTATTGATGAGTTTGCAGCAGTCGTTTTTGATTGTGCCCTGGTAGTTATACTTGTCGATGGCATGTTACGTTTGGATAACTGCGCTGCTTTTAGTTCTTCCAACAGATTAGTGGATGAACAACGAAGCGAAGTACGACAAACGGGACAAACTTTTATGTTGTTTGTTTGACTTACAAAGCACGCGTGGTGAAAATAATGATTACACCGTGTTGTGAATAACTGAGCTGGAAGCTCGACTTCTTTAGTGCAAACACAACAGATTGTCTCGGGGGTATTAACTAAGGCGGAATTATTTGAAAGCATGCCTAGTATAAATATTTATCCTACATGCTAACCTATCTTGCAAAGCAGTTACCAATTATAATATATTATATAATTTTAAATTTAAATAATATTTTAATTTGTTAAGAACACTAATATTTTATAGACTATTATACGAGGTAATTAACTAATAGATAAACCAAAACAAACGAAAAGAACAACTTATGAAATTTTATTGGATACCATGCCAAACCATCCTGAGTATCAGCTAACTAACCAATTACCATTTCTTACCTATAACGGAAAAGCAAATACAGATACCCTAGTTTTTAAATTGCGCGGAGAGTAGTAGATCTAGTCCACGATCTCATATCCAGCAACAAAACAAAACTAACGGCAAAAAAAAAAAAAAAAATTTACTACTCTGAAACTGCAATATTACTTGAAGGCAGCTACCGATGCAGGTCAAGTATAGCATAATAGCGCATGCCAACTATACTTGATCATGGTAAGCTACTAACCTTTACTCTTGACCTAGCTTGTCAAAACAACACCCAGTCAAAACAATGAAGTGGCCTGCTGATTTAACCCGCATAATCAAGAGGGTGAACCTACGAAACTAATCTACAGTTTAGCACTTGTTTGTAGTTACGTATCCTATATCTCACATAGCATAGTAGCGCATGCCAACTATGTGTGATCGGCGGTAATCTACAGCATTAATTGTTGACCAATTACCGTATAAATTAAACAATTTTACTGAGCGAGATAGGGTACTAAAAATAAATACATGCTTCAATTAGCGGCCGGAAGTAGATCTGGTCCACTTGCCTTATCCTGCTTAGTTAAGACACAAAATTTATAGCACTTGGGAAAGGATGACACTTATGAGTAATTAGACATCGGCAATATAACTATTTTGAAGTTACTATTTATCCAGAATGCCTCACACAAGCCTGTTAGCTAAAGCTTGCTTATACGCTTATAGCCAAGGACAAGGGAATTAGGAAAAGAAGGAAGATAAAGTCTCTAGGTGTTATCGACTTTCTTTGAAATTTTAAACATTATCAAGGGCAGTAATCCAGTAACTTCGTACTAATAACTTTGTACATGAAGTCTACCAAATTCGGCCACACGTCTGGGCGCCAAATTATAAACAAAATAACAAATAGATACTGTAACGTTTAACGTACAAGTATTGATGAGCGGATGGTATTGTAGCGGACAACGGAGTACGCGCTGGCTTCAACGGCTGTGGCTCGTCGGCTAAGTCGAGGGTTCCAAAAGAATGAACCGAGTGCTACGTTGCTCCAGTCTTTATCTGATTATAATTAAATTCGCGTACTATTTTTACCAATACAGGGAAAAGGGGGTGAAGTAGGACAGGAGAGATTGGGAGGAAAGCTCGTTAAATTGTGTGGGTTTTTATGGGCGGCTGAAAACCAAAACTTCTAAGCTCAAGGTAGACTATGGCAAAGGCTGTTGATGCAAAGGCACAAGGTGTTGAAGTGCATACGCCCACCCTACCATGATCCTGACACTAGCCAACTCTATATATCGATTCAGGATCCCTAAAAGCGCCTATTGCAGCTAGCGCATCTCGTTCAAGTTAGACATGGTTCCAATAAAAACAAGGGTATTTAAACAGACATAATTATATTCTTAAAACAAATAATAAACGACCTAACATGACGCTAACAAAATAATAAGTAGAACAAAAATATTAGCAAGTGCCTAGAGCAGCTAAAATAAAGAATAATAGATTATGAGAATAATTGATAAATATATATATATATATTAAATAAATATGATCATGCATATGTATTATGTTATATACTTAAAAATTAAGCGTTTTAAAATGATAGGCGTTACGTTAATTAACTACTAAATATTAGTTACAAATATAAGTGCAAATGAAAACAAAGGCAAACTGGTACGTTAACTTTTTAGCACAAGTGTGTTTGCCTATGCTGCAAAACACATGTGTTCGCCCGCAAAATCCAAGCGATCGGAGTTCAAGGTTAGTTAAGAGCGGATTTTGTAAAAGTTGGGTTAATGCACGCAGAAGAGAAGCTTTCGCGAGCATATTTTGTAAGGGAATGAATAGAATGAGAGCATTATCCCACGCAGAAAGATCTTCGTTGTGTGTGTGTGTGCTGTTTTTCGTCGCTGAAGCTAGGTAAAAAGGTAATATAAGAGAGGGGGGGGGGGGGGGGGGGGGGGGGGGGAATCTAGAGCTTTAGGCTCTCTTAGCAAAATCGCTTATCTTTGTTTGCATTTTTGTTTTTTACATAACTTTAACCTTATTTAAATTTACTTTGCATATTTTTCGTTACGAATGTATTATGTATAAATCGCAATTGATTTTAAATTACTTTAATTTTATTTTTCTTTTTAATATTTGCTTTGTTTACTTTTATTTTATTTTATTTTTTTTTGTTTTTTCTCTAATCAGATTAACCACAAAAATAGACAAAAATATGCAAAATATGACAACATTAATTTACACTTAAAAACAAAAAAAAATAATCAATAACCTCTCTCTTTGTTTTTGGGTTTTTTTTTTCTTTTTTTTTTGTCGTGGCCGATATGTTACATAACTTTTAGAGGGTTATGTACGATTTTGGGCACTAATTCACTCAATAAAAAAACCATATCACCACAAAAAAAAACACTTCTCCACGTCGCTTGTAGCTCTTCGCGACCACATATTTAAGTTAATTCTGCAACTTCCTCACGCGGGGGTTGCTCTGCTTGCGAGTTCAATGATGAAATTTAAATGAAAATGCCTGCAACTTAAGAGCCCACCTCGCTAATCTGGTACTCAAATCTGTTTGTGACATGAGCCACTTTAACGAAGCATGATCCGTGATGATGGAAAATTCATGTCCCTCTATATATGCTCCAAACTTTTTCACGCACATAACAGCGGCCAAACACTCTTTTTCCGTTACTGAATAATTTCGTTGACACTTATTTAGTTTGCGAGACATAAAGGCAATTGGTACTTCATTACCCTCGCTATCCTCTTGCATAAGCACGCCTCCAACAGCCGTATGACTAGCGTCACAATGTATGGAAAACGGCAACGTAAAATCTGGGCTATGCAATACTGGAGCCTTGCACATTTGCTCTTTTAACAATATAAACGCTTTTTGAGCCTCTTCTGACCATTCAAATTTTTTTCGACTTTTGAGGGTGTCAGAAATGTGTGCAGCTATGCCAGCATAGTTATTTATAAATTTGTGATACCAGCCTGTGGTACCTAGAAACCGACGGACTTGTTTAATAGATCGAGGTACTGGAAAGTCTCTTATTTCAGCGACTTTTTCGGGGTCCGTTTGAATTGTACCATGTCCGATCACATGCCCTAAGTACTTAACTTCTTTAAGGCAGAATTTACTTTTTTCAACATTAATTGTTAGACCTGCAAGGGCTAATCGGCTTGCAAGTTGTCTAAGCACGGTGATATGCTTTTCAAAAGACTCTGAAACAACTAGCAAGTCATCCAAATACACAAAAATCTCGTTGCGCAAACTGGGCGGAATAACCGTATCCATTAGCTTGGACATTGTTTGCGGCGCGTTGGTTAAACCAAAAGGCATGACAGTGAATTGATACAGTGGTCTACCTGGGACAGTAACGCTGTCTTCTCTCGAGCTCTTGGAGTCAACGGGATTTGCCAAGTCGATACTTGTTATGTACTCAGCTCGAGGAAGCCTACTAAGTATACCATCTATCAACGGCATTGGGTATGCATTTTTAACTGTTACCTCGTTTACTTTTCTACTATCCAGACACAATCGAATTTTACCGGGTTTCTGAACCAGAACAATGGGAGATGACCAAGGACTGTCTGATTCTTCTATAACTCCCAGCGCTAACATTCTCTCCAATTCGTCGTACATTAGCTTTTCAACTGCTGGCGATACTGCATAATGACGCTGCTTAATGGGCGTACAGCCTGCTACGTCTATGTCGTGAGAAAGCCAAGTGGTCTTGCCAAGGCCTTTTTAAGCAAAAGAAGGAAACAGTTTAATTGTAGATAACAACTCCTTGTGCTGCTGAACCGTTAATGAAATTTTTAAGGGATCGGATAAGTCGAAAGCAGCCACGTTAGCACTATGGGTTTTATGCATCAACACCAAAGGTAACAAATCAAAGGCTATCCAAAATCAATGCCAAGATATAATTCTTGTGCTAGCGACGGAACAATATAAAAGCATAATCGTTTTGTATCACCTCTGAACAAAATTTCAGTTGTGATTTTACCTATGATAGCTTGTTTTGCTCCATCAGCTGTGCGAACATTAAGCTTCAATGGCTTATATTCTACTGGATTCAAATCTTATGCAAATTTACCGCCTATACAACTAATTGACGCTCCTGTATCCATAAGACCACTTAGAGATTTTCCCAATATGGTTACATCTGCATATGACCGAACGTCACTTAACAAATCTACAATAGAGGAATTTATGTCCGCTACGGACTTGCTCTGCTTTAAGCGAAAAGAACGTTGCCGAAATCTGTTGCGAGTCTGTCGCAAACACTCGGCATTTATTTTGGGTTTAGGTTTAAGTAAAGGAATAGCTGGGATTGGGGTCGTAACCGGTGAGTTTTTACTAGCTGTGGTGACATCCATAGCTATTCTGTATTTGTCCCCCTGGACACTAGTTTGCGTGCACTTGTCAAGGGTGCACGCTGGAGTTCGTTTTTTAAAGGGTGAGAGCACATCTAGAACATGATGGTTTATATGTGTCTCGTTTACAACACCCATAACAAAAAACGTTTCGAGCTGACACGCAATCTTGATACCTATGCCCATTTTTACCACAGTTCCAACAAGAAAGGGACATTGCAGCAAGATCAATATTATTTAAATCCTCATCATCTTCGTTGTCGTTTTCGGTTTGTACCGTAACTTCATTTACCTGACGTTTGGATTGAAACCGTTGCACCGGAACTATTGAATGAGCTACAGATTTCACAAATCGTTCACGTGTACGCACTACGTGTCTCAACTGAACAATGTTACCTACAGGTACATATAATATTTCGTGCTGTATTTCTGGCAACAAATTTGCACGGAGTATTTCTAATAAAGCTTGTTCACTTAATTTTTGACTTAGCTTGTCTGCTAAACACAATATTGCTTCATAAAAACTATCAAAGGTTTCATTATGCTTTTGCTTCCTTTGAGCAATAGCTGACCGAATATCTAAATCAGTTCTACCATCCTGGAATGGCGATCTCAACGCTACACACAAATCTGGCCAGTGAACTGTAGGGACACTTCTGTGGAATCTCCAATACCATTCATTGGCACTTCCCTCGAACAAATTACTTGCATATCTTGCTAACAGTTCAAAATTGCCCTCCAGAGTCTGGTGAGTGAGTGCTTCGACTCGGTACAAAAAGTCGTCAACTGATAAAGACGCATGTCCGGTAAAACGTAACTTCCAATTAGACATGATTTGACTGATACGATCTGGTCGTAAATCACGATTTGACTGCGAACCAGCAGACATACCTGCAGGAGGAAAATGTTCACTAGCGGGTCTACTTGGGATTCTAAACAACTGTTCGAAACTTTGAGGTGTTTGGCTCGATGGTGAAACTCTATTAATAGGTTGAATCGGCTCCGAACTTGTGGACATTTGTACAGACAATCTCTGAAATCCAGCTTCGATCGATTGAGCAATTGTTCGTGTTTGTTGCAATAATACTGTGGCCATTGCTGTTGTAATTGATTGTTGCAAGTTAGCCAACAATGTTTCATGCCCCATTTGCATCGGTCTAGGTTGACTTTCGGGCTGAACTACTCGGTTCTGATCGACCATAGCTTCCCCAGTTACTGATTGTACGGATTGCGGCTGTCGCATAGTCGGACTTATGTTCGACTGTAACTCGGATGAACTGTTGGTAGGGTTCATCTGATTTGCAGACGTTTCAAGATTCAGGTCTATTGATGAGTTTGCAGCAGTCGTTTTTGATTGTGCCCTGGTAGTTATACTTGTCGATGGCATGTTACGTTTGGATAACTGCGCTGCTTTTAGTTCTTCCAACAGATTAGTGGATGAACAACGAAGCGAAGTACGACAAACGGGACAAACTTTTATGTTGTTTGTTTGACTTACAAAGCACGCGTGGTGAAAATAATGATTACACCGTGTTGTGAATAACTGAGCTGGAAGCTCGACTTCTTTAGTGCAAACACAACAGATTGTCTCGGGGGTATTAACTAAGGCGGAATTATTTGAAAGCATGCCTAGTATAAATATTTATCCTACATGCTAACCTATCTTGCAAAGCAGTTACCAATTATAATATATTATATAATTTTAAATTTAAATAATATTTTAATTTGTTAAGAACACTAATATTTTATAGACTATTATACGAGGTAATTAACTAATAGATAAACCAAAACAAACGAAAAGAACAACTTATGAAATTTTATTGGATACCATGCCAAACCATCCTGAGTATCAGCTAACTAACCAATTACCATTTCTTACCTATAACGGAAAAGCAAATACAGATACCCTAGTTTTTAAATTGCGCGGAGAGTAGTAGATCTAGTCCACGATCTCATATCCAGCAACAAAACAAAACTAACGGCAAAAAACAAAAAAAATTTACTACTCTGAAACTGCAATATTACTTGAAGGCAGCTACCGATGCAGGTCAAGTATAGCATAATAGCGCATGCCAACTATACTTGATCATGGTAAGCTACTAACCTTTACTCTTGACCTAGCTTGTCAAAACAACACCCAGTCAAAACAATGAAGTGGCCTGCTGATTTAACCCGCATAATCAAGAGGGTGAACCTACGAAACTAATCTACAGTTTAGCACTTGTTTGTAGTTACGTATCCTATATCTCACATAGCATAGTAGCGCATGCCAACTATGTGTGATCGGCGGTAATCTACAGCATTAATTGTTGACCAATTACCGTATAAATTAAACAATTTTAGTGAGCGAGATAGGGTACTAAAAATAAATACATGATTTAATTAGCGGCCGGAAGTAGATCTGGTCCACTTGCCTTATCCTGCTTAATTAAGACACAAAATTTTATAGCACTTGGGAAAAAGATGACACTTATGAGTAATTAGACATCGGCAATATAACTATTTTGAAGTTACTATTTATCCAGAATGCCTCACACAAGCCTGTTAGCTAAAGCTTGCTTATACGCTTATAGCCAAGGACAAGGGAATTAGGAAAAGAAGGCAGATAAAGTCTCTAGGTGTTATCGACTTTCTTTGAAATTTTAAACATTATCAAGGGCAGTAATCCAGTAACTTCGTACTAATAACTTTGTACATGAAGTCTACCAAATCCGGCCACACGTCTGGGCGCCAAATTATAAACAAAATAACAAATAGATACTGTAACGTTTAACGTACAAGTATTGATGAGCGGATGGTATTGTAGCGGACAACGGAGTACGCGCTGGCTTCAACGGCTGTGGCTCGTCGGCTAAGTCGAGGGTTCCAAAAGAATGAACCGAGTGCTACGTTGCTCCAGTCTTTATCTGATTATAATTAAATTCGCGTACTATTTTTACCAATACAGGGAAAAAGGGGGTGAAGTAGGACAGGAGAGATTGGGAGGAAAACTCGTTAAATTGTGTGGGTTTTTATGGGCGGCTGAAAACCAAACTTCTAAGCTCAAGGTAGACTATGGCAAAGGCTGTTGATGCAAAGGCACAAGGTGTTGAAGTGCATACGCCCACCCTACCATGATCCTGACACTAGCCAACTCTATATATCGATTCAGGATCCCTAAAAGCGCCTATTGCAGCTAGCGCATCTCGTTCAAGTTAGACATGGTTCCAATAAAAACAAGGGTATTTAAACAGACATAATTATATTCTTAAAACAAATAATAAACGACCTAACATGACGCTAACAAAAATAATAAGTAGAACAAAAATATTAGCAAGTGCCTAGAGCAGCTAAAATAAAGAATAATAGATTATGAGAATAATTGATAAATATATATATATATATTAAATAAATATGATCATGCATATGTATTATGTTATATACTTAAAAATTAAGCGTTTTAAAATGATAGGCGTTACGTTAATTAACTACTAAATATTAGTTACAAATATAAGTGCAAATGAAAACAAAGGCAAACTGGTACGTTAACTTTTTAGCACAAGTGTGTTTGCCTATGCTGCAAAACACATGTGTTCGCCCGCAAAATCCAAGCGATCGGAGTTCAAGGTTAGTTAAGAGCGGATTTTGTAAAAGTTGGGTTAATGCACGCAGAAGAGAAGCTTTCGCGAGCATATTTTGTAAGGGAATGAATAGAATGAGAGCATTATCCCACGCAGAAAGATCTTTCGTTGTGTGTGTGTGTGCTGTTTTTCGTCGCTGAAGCTAGGTAAAAAGGTAATATAAGAGAGGGGGGGGGGGGAATCTAGAGCTTTAGGCTCTCTTAGCAAAATCGCTTATCTTTGTTTGCATTTTTGTTTTTTACATAACTTTAACATTATTTAAATTTACTTTGCATATTTTTCGTTACGAATGTATTATGTATAAATCGCAATTGATTTTAAATTACTTTAATTTTATTTTTCTTTTTAATATTTGCTTTGTTTACTTTTATTTTATTTTATTTTTTTTTGTTTTTTCTCTAATCAGATTAACCACAAAAATAGACAAAAATATGCAAAATATGACAACATTAATTTACACTTAAAAACAAAAAAAAATAATCAATAACCTCTCTCTTTGTTTTTGGGTTTTTTTTTTCTTTTTTTTTTGTCGTGGCCGATATGTTACATAACTTTTAGAGGGTTATGTACGATTTTGGGCACTAATTCACTCAATAAAAAAACCATATCACCACAAAAAAAAACACTTCTCCACGTCGCTTGTAGCTCTTCGCGACCACATATTTAAGTTAATTCTGCAACTTCCTCACGCGGGGGTTGCTCTGCTTGCGAGTTCAACTTCGTTCTGGAGTGTGAAGTCCATATGTAGCGGTAGAAGAAGAGAGCGCTGGTTGGCTGGAGTTGTTGAGGACAGCTGTTCTGTTGAGTCCCAAGACGAATATTGTTGGGCCTTTATACGGCAGATGGATAAGGGCAATGGTTCTTAATACCAAGCCAAATAGTAGATATATTCAACCGATTCGATAGTAACCAAAACAAAGGGGATTTATATCGAGGCAAATGAAGGTATGACCAAAACGAACCGCCAATTCTATTAAGTTGAGAATCGGCACTCAAATAATTTTGCAGGTTACGGCTTTTAAATCCAAGTATAATCGTCTTTAAACTGATCCAGTGGCACTTTTCGTTATTTTTCTTTGATTTACTAAACCAATTAAAGGATCACTTTTCGGTTTCTGTGATTTAATAGAGCACGTTAAATCGCGCACACCTTCTCCCTGACAAGTCTTTGAGAGGAAAGAACATGCGGTCAGAAATTTGGTTGCTACAAGCGACAAAGTTGCACCAATTTATTTCACCTTTATATTCGTTGCTCACTGCCCTGTACCGGTTGACATTTTCATCACTCCTAGGTGGCGAGTGTACTGCTCATAACGAAGATAACCAAAGAAAATACTAACAAAAATTTACCATTTACTGAAACGAATTGCCGTTTAACTAAGCTTATTTTTATTTTTACGAAACACCAAAAAACATAATATCAGTTTGGTTATTTGCAAACAAAAACATAAATAAAAGTGCATACAGTTTTACAAGCACTTGCGCAGAGGTTGGGATGTAAGGCTTGCCTACTTTTAGGGCTTGTCCTAAAATCAAATAGAGTCGACAAGCGGCATATTACAACGTACAGTGTTGGTCCAAGTACGCTGCCCTGTGGAACACCAGCTTCGATACTGTGTTCGTCAGACATTGCAGTGTTACATCTTACTGCGAACTTCCTGTCGTAGAGGTACGACTTAAGCAGCTTATGTGTTTTGTTTGGGAGCATTGTTTTGATCTTAAGCATCAGACCTTTCAACCAAACTTTGTCTGCCTGAGAAACATCCAGAAATATTGCAGTGCAGTATTCTCTATTTTCGAACGCGCTTCGTATCTCTGATGTTATTCTGTTACCCTGCTCAATTTTTCCGTGCTTTTCACGAAAGCCAAGTTGGTGTGACGGGATTATGTTATGAAGATTCAGCAATGGATTTATCCGGGACAGCAAACATTTTTCAAAAAGTTTTGATAGACACGGTAATAAGCTTAAAGGTCTATATGACGTGGGAACTGTGTGATCTTTTCCAGGCTTTGGTATCATAATGATGATTGACTTTTTCCATCTGTCTGGAAAGTGGACAAGTTTGGTGATCAATACTATGAAGAGCTGGGCAATTATGCAGATCGCACAGTACGGAAGCTCAATAATCATCTTTGGGGTTATTTGGTCACCTCCAGGAGATTTTTTTGGGTTCAGTTGCTCTTTAATGATTCTAACGATTTCATTCGGGCAAAACTTGATTGGATCATGTTGAAGCTGAGAGCCGTTTGAAGCAGTCGGTAGTGCAAACGTATTTGTTGCAGGGTTAGGTTGGAACACTTTTTGTAGATGAGTAGCAAATCTGATAGCTCTTTCTTCATCGCTGCGAGCCCAGCCGCCTGCGAAGTTTCATATAGGCATTACTGTTTCTGTTGGTGAGCTTAGAGTTGGGTGAGCTCTCCACAATGAGTTTTTCGTACTGGTGGTTGATAATTGGTCGATGTAACGGCGTTGAGAGCGCTCGTCCTCGATTTTTAACGCTTTGGTGAATTTACGTGTGTCGTTTTTTAGTTTTTGCTTTGCCGATGGCGATCTGTTCGATTGCCAGTCACGTCGTAAGTGCCGCTTTTAAAGAACGAGCTGTTCAATTTGTAGATTTGTTGTCCTTTGGTTGTGTATTGTTTTTGGTGTTTGATGCATTGCGGTGCGAGCTGCGGCGACGAAGACCGTCTCCAGAGTGTTAACAAAACTGTCAATGTCAGCTACATCAACGAGACGTGGCTTAAGCTCAATGTGTGAGCTTATATACTTTTTATCCTCGATACCGAAGGTAAAAAGTATATTGAGTTTGTGCAATGTCCATCATGGTGTCTGTCCGTCAGTCCGTCTGTCTGTCTGTCCGTCTATCCCTCTGTATGAACGCAATTTTTTGCCACACCCTTCAAGCTAGAGACTTGAAACTTTCTAATTATCTTTATCTATGAGATAGTAAATTAAAGTGTCAAGATTGGGGTTTTACGATAACTGGGAGGCTGGCAAATCGATAAATTCGATAACTCAAAACCGATAAATCCACATATTTCGCACATCCTTACATCTAGTTATACCAAATTTGGTAAGAAGATAGCTACTGTCAACCCCCAAAAAACTGTATCAAAAATTTTGGAGCCATGCCCACCCGTTCCGCCCCCAGCCCCCCCCCCCCCCCCGCACTTTGAAATCAGAAATGGCTATATCTCCCACAGTTTTTTAGCTACATCCACCACATTTGGTGGGAAGATAGCTGGCAATGACCCCCAAAGATCTGCATCAAAGTTTTGGAGCCATATTTCATACCCCTTTCCCCTCCTTTTACAAACTTTTAGCTAGTGCCACCAAATTTGGTATCAAGATAGCAGTTGACATTCCGCATAGATCTGCATCAAAACTTTGCATGCCACGCCGACCCATACCGCCCCCAGCCCCCTTTTCCCCACCTTTTATAAACTTCGAGCCGTTTTAATACTGGTTTCGAGTATGCCGCAGTCGGTTGCATCCGACTGCAACGTTTCCACTTGTTAGAGATGTGGCCTGTAGAGAGTTTTCGGCAAACTTTTCATAGTAGTGGTGCTTGAGGCGGCTTCTGATCAAAATACCAGTTCCACAGTGTGCTTTACCATCGGGATGATTTGTACCATAGAATAAGTATCCACTTATGTTAAAGTTATATTTGTTTGTAAGGTGTGTTTCGGAAAGTAGCATTACGTCGATGTGCTTATCGAGTAGGAATTGAGCTAATTCAAGTTTATGCTGTGAGACGCCATTAGCGTTCCAAAAGACGACGTCTGGGTTGTG
This sequence comes from Scaptomyza flava, assembly GCA_030179655.1. Taxonomy (NCBI): domain Eukaryota; kingdom Metazoa; phylum Arthropoda; class Insecta; order Diptera; family Drosophilidae; genus Scaptomyza; species Scaptomyza flava. The sequence goes on along the minus strand of JARNME010000066.1, from coordinate 109,521 downwards.
TTTCGATGAAGTGAAGGTAGTCGGTGCGTGTTGCGAGCGTACAGTAACGCGCTGATGGATACGGTTTTTAAGTTCCTTGTAGACTTGGTAGCCTCTGTAGTCTGCTGTGTGCTTGCCTTCGCAGTTGTTGCAAAATTTTTTGCTAGAGTCTTCTTTACTTACTGGGCAACTTGCGGAGTTATGCAGTTCCTAGTGATTTGTTGATGTGCTTATTTATGTCGATTCGATTTAAGTTTGGTTTTGTTAGGAGACGTGCAACTGTTGCTATTTTAGCTGCTTCGTCTGCAAGATCATTTCTTTTTATACCGACGTGGCTTGGTACCCAAAGAATTTTAGCCTTCGGGTAGTGTTTTGTTAAAAGTTCACGGATTTTGGTAGTATATAGTGTGTCATTGTTTATATTTTGAATCGATTCAATAGCAGATAGTGAGTCAGAGAAAATACAGATCTTTTGTGGATGTGCGATTGATATTTCTGTGGTTTCAAGTTGGACAATTATTTAAGCTGTTTAGATAGAGGAGAAGTAGGGGAGCACGGTACTTTTTGGTTTAGTGAACCGTCTGTGTACATAAATTTGTAATTTATTAGGGAATGTTTGATTTCGTTAAAAAGTCGGTTGTATATGTCTTTGTTGGTCTGTGATTTGATAAAGTGCTTAAGTTGTGTGTTAATTGAGTCAGATTTAAATAACCATGGTGTAGTTTGTTTTTCTGTTTTATTTACCGGCTTAAGGGTGATGTCTAGAGTAGAACAAATGTTTAAACATTTAGTAAGTGCAGAGTCTCTGTATGGCCTGGTGTGCTTGTTTTTTACTAAATTATTTAGTATATTTTTTAGAGGAGTGTCTTGTGATTATATAATTATTTTAAACATATTAGCTTGTAATTGTTTATTTCTCGTTTCTATTGGGGATATGTTTGCTTCGAAATAGAGGTTATTTGTTGGTGTTGTGTAAAAAGCTCACACCTGATTATGTTTGTTGATTTATTGAGGGATGTAAAGAGTCTTGTAATGAGTGGTGACCATTTGTATCTAGAGCTTACTGTTAGTCCCAGAATCTTAAGTTCATTAACTTCACTTATGGCTGCTGTGTTTGTTGATACTTTGCAGATGCAATTTACTTTTCGGCATATTTGTAGGTGTTTGCTTTTGGTAACAGACAGTGATGCCCCTGAGGTGGAGCACCATATATGTAGAGCTGTTCCTTTTGAAGTCACCGTAAAATAAAACAACTGTAGACTTCGTAGAATAATGTATTATATGATAACTAAATGGTTCTTTCACTCTTCAATATTTAATTGTTAACTTATTTAGAATAACAGTGATTTATTCTTATTATATTTCTACGTCTTAACGCTTCGCCGGTTCAACTACAATTACTTATTCGATATATCATTTTTACTGAACAGCTCCTATAACGATATACTATCGATTATTGTAATTAACTTATATGATACTAGGGGGTCCCCCCCCTGCTCGCTTGGCTCGCCAACCCCCCTCGCGCTGCGCGCTCGATTTTCGAATGCAAGCAATTATAACGTTTGAAAATAACCGTGTGTTGAAGCCCCTGTGTATTCACTTGCACATCTGATGAAATCCTACATTTCCGTTTATACGACATAGTAAGTGCCCCGCTTACTTCGCTGCGCAGATAGTTTATATTATTTTAGCAATAAAAGATAGATGTAAAATAAATAAATTAGAAAATATTTAACAACAAATTAAAGCAAAGTATTTAATATTCTCTTTTCCACGCCACCATTGAGGTAGAGAATCAGGTGCGTAATTTTTTATTGTGGTTTCCCCAGTAGGCCTTATCCACTTGTTGAATTTAATTTGCAATTATTAACAACTGTTAAGAGCTTCTTGATAAACGACATTGGTTGTTTTTCCGTCAGTTGCTAATACAACTAAACTTTTTGGTGAACTGACTCTTGAGCAGGATACATAAAATTGGCCATGAGAGAAGCAATCGTGTCTTAAATCTAGTCCGGCTAATTTGAGAGTTTGTCCCTGTGATTTATTGATTGTTTGGGCAAAGCAAACTTTTAAAGGAAATTGCAATCTTTTAAATTGAAATGGCAATTCAGAGTCAGAAGGTATTAATGGAATTCTCGGTATAAAAACCGTTTCCCCTATACCATTGCCAGTAAAGATAATTGCTTCGAATACATTCTTATGAAGGACTTTAACTTGCAATCTTGTACCATTGCACAGTTTTGGCGGCTTCAAGTTGTGAATCAACATTACAGGTGAACCAATATTTAAAGTTAATTTATTTTGAGGCAGGCCAGCCGGATTTAATGAATTAAGAAACTCGACGGGGTAATGACCTGCATCTTCGATTCCAGTCACAGAATCAATAGAGTTATATGTAATTTCTTCACTTTGAAATGATTTTAATAAAAACTCGTTTATTTCCAACCTATCGCTCTTCTACGATATAAAGGGTAACTATCTTTTCCAGTTACAGTTTCTTTAAGTAATTGTCGATGAAACCCTTTGGTACATTTTCCATTTTTCATGCATAGCGATTTATTATTAAATGCACCGGAAGGACCATGCATCATATTTGACTTAACAATGTTAAATAACAAAGGATCCTCATCTGCGTTTGGTATTTCGGCACAGATATTTTTTTATCGATTTTATCTGGTCTTATTTTATTTTCTAACCAGAGTAGAATATGTATATGTGGTAAACCCCGCTTTTGCCATTCCATAGAGTACATGAAACATTGCACGCTACCAAACAAAGAACCTTTTGTTAATAGTGACATTAAAGCTTTAACTTTTAAATGAAAAACTCGAGCTATCATATCGTGACGATCATGCGATTTTTGACCCGGTAATAAAACACTTTTGATGTCTTTCCATTGTGGATTGCATGTGAATGTTATGAAAAGATCTGGTCGCCCATAATAGCGAACATATGTCATAGCATCTTGAGTCTTTTCATGCATATATCGTGCAGAGCTTGTAAAAGAAGATGGTAAAATTACCATCTGACCAAGTTGAGCTGCGACTACATCTTGTTGGCCTATTGCATCTTGTAGATGCATATAGCTATCTGCTCTGAGTTTCGCTTGAATGTAGCGAATATAATTATAACCTTTCTATTTCAATTTTAGCATACATATCAACCAAAAACTGACTAAAAAGAGAACGACAATAAATTAAATGATTTATCTCAGATTGACGAATCATTATTTTATAGCTGTAAAAGCTTAATGTTTGCCATGCAGAGTGTGCGCACAAAGAGCATTTAAAATCAAACAGCTGATAGAGAAATGACGAAATAACGGAGTCGCGAAAGTGTGCGAAGTGCGAGACAAAGATTAGTTGTACCGCACTTTGCATTGCATTCGCTTGCTGCCGTTTATGATGCTTTTGCTCCTGCTGTTGCTGCGGCTGCTTAGAAAAAAAAGGGTGGTATAGACTTAATTGACTTATTAATTAATAAATGCAATATATAAAAATGTATTATTCATAATACATATTACCTTTCTTATTGGCATTAAATAATTGATAAAAACAATCTGTATAAAAATAAAATTATTTTGTTAATTAAATACCGAAAACAAATTGTTAGCAATGGCTGTTTATGAAATTTTAAAACATAGGGTATTAAAATTTTGTGCTTTGTATTTCGAAGCAACTTGCAAGTGTTTAGCTTGTATTTTCTTTGCATTTGCCTATTCTCGATGTGTACACAGAACGCTATTGCTTGGCGAATGACCATTTGATCTACAGACCAGAGGGTATATTGCTTTTGTGCAAATGTATGTAACAGGTAGATGGAAGTATTTCTGACCAAATTATATATAGGTATTCTTGTTCATTATCATTAGGCGAGTCGATTTGCCATATATGAACAAATAATGTTAAAGGATTAGTGTATCTCTTAGTCAACATTATTGCAAATTCTGGGCATCAAAAATCATAAATGTCAAAAATCTTTCAGCAAGAAATGTGTTCAACTCACACGCATACAATACTAATGCATATTTACAAAATTGGCGGCCCCGGCAGAAGTATAAACTTAAACTAATAATAATAATGTATTTTTTAAAGACGCTTGCTCTACGCCCCCTGACCCACAAACAGACAATCCAAAAATATTAATTTTGCTAACAAACAGGCAAAACAGACAAAAATGTAACTATTTGAAACTTGACTTTAACAGGCACGCAGCAATTGCCAGCTGGCAACCACGCAACGTTATTCCTCTTTGCTATCGGCATATTGCTTTGCGCTTTGCAAAAATATGCCTGTCTTTTCGCAAACACACTGGTTTGTTTATAGCCAATCGCACCCGCATTAGAATTCAGCAAGCCGTTTTCGTAAAGAGAGCGATGTCACGTCTATAGTACAGAAACATAGGAAACCAATTTCGTATGTGCAGAAGCCGAAAGCGATAGACAAAAACCGCAAGAACAAATTTTTTGCATTCACAGTTATTTGTATACCCTAAAATAGGTAAAAAGGGGTATATTTTTTTGTTTTAAAGTATGTAACAGGCAGAAGGTAGCATCTCCGACCCCATAAAGTATATAAATTCTTGATCAGCATCAACAACCTAGTGGATATAGCCATGTCCGTCTGCCTGTCCGTCCTTCCGTTCAACACACATATGTCGATGAACACATCTGTATGTGCATTAGAAAACCAACTAAAGTTACAAAAGCCAACTCAAAAGTTATAATCGCATCGATGCAAACACACTCACACACACATAAATACAAACGTACTTAAGTGTACGCGCCTTGCTTGTACAAAATTCATACAAAGACCAAATGTACATAACGATAACGAAAAGGTAGTTCTCGTTCCAACAAAAGAAAATAAACTATGATAATTAAGGGTAATAAATAATAAAAAATTTATTTTTCAGAAATTTTTACAGTTTGCAACTCATGTTGCAGCTTTTGCACCTCCTCTTGGCATTTTTTTTTTTCAAGCTCTGATTTCATTGCTTGAAACGCTTTTTTGTTTTGAATTTCTATATTCTATTGTTTTTTAATAATAAAATTTCATTTTTTATTCAATTGAAAAATTTTGTTATGCAGCGATTTAAAATTTTGGTGGCGCAGCTTGACATGATTTTGTTTTGGCTGGCGCTGCTGCTGCTGCTGTTCCTGGGGCTGCTGCTGCTGTGGCTGGAACTGCTGCTGCTGTGGCTGGAACTGCGGCTGTGGCTGGAACTGCTGCTGTGGATGGAACTGCTGCTGTGGCTGGAACTGCTGCTGTGGCTGGAAAATCTGTTGCTGCTGATGCTGAAGCGGCGGCAAAAAATATTGCTGGTGTGGCACCGGAACCCAATAATTATAACCATTCATAGTCAGTCACTTTTGTAAATGAAATAAGCCAATATGAAAATGGCACACTGAAGTAAAAATTTAAAAATTCTCTGAGAGCTGAAAGAGTTACAGTTATTTCTGTGAATTGATCTCATCTACAGAAAACAATAATATCACATATTCATGCGCTTAAACCAGTCGCACAAAGAGCATTTAACGTGACATCGCTCTCTTAAGTTCTGCTTGCTGAGATCGAATGCGGCGAAGACATTGTAAACCAGGGACTAATAATAACCATTATTTTTAAAAATTGAACCAAAAAGGTCTCAATAAATTAACCAAAAAAATAAAAATCTTGCATTTAACCATTATAATTGAGAAGAAATATTTTGGTCATATTTAACCATTATTTTGACCAAAAACTTTTATTGGTCATATTTAACCATTATTCTGACCAAAAAATTATATTGGTCATATTTAACCATTATTCTGACCAAAAAATTATATTGGTCACCAAAGACCTTTATATATATATATATTTTTTTTTGGTCAGCCAAAGACCTTTATAAATTTTTTTTTTTTTTTTGGGTCAGCCAATACCTTTCTGTTTCTATGCAAATTTTTTTTTTTTTATTATTTGTAGCAACAACAACCATCAAAGAAATTAAAAAAAAAAATTTTTTAATGACCAAGAAAAAAAATAAAACATATTAATTAGCTGACAAAAAAAAAAAAAAAAATTATAAAGGTCTTTGGCTGACCAAAAAAAAAAAATATATATATATAAAGGTCTTTGGTGACCAATATAATTTTTTGGTCAGAATAATGGTAAAATATGACCAATATAATTTTTTGGTCAGAATAATGGTTAAATATGACCAATATAAGTTTTTGGTCAGAATAATGGTTAAATATGACCAAAATTTTTTCTTCTCGATTATAATGGTTATTCTTTACCAATACTGAAAAAAGTCAATATATAATTGTTATAGAAGATTTTTTTCAAAAGGTCGATAACTGTTACGTCCCTGTTGTAAACAAACAGCGGTGGATAGAGAAATTACGAAATATCGGACTCGCGATTTTTTTTTCGCAAAGTGCGAGACAAAGATTAGTTGTACCGCACATTGCATTGCATTCGCTTGCTGCCGTTTATGATGCTTTTGCTCCTGCTGCCGCTGCTTAGTAAAAAAGGGTGGTATATACTTAATTGACTTATTAATTAATAAATGCAATATATAAAAATGTATTATTCATAATACATATTACCTTTCTTATTGGCATTAAATAATTGATAAAAACAATCTGTATAAAAATAAAATTATTTTGTTAATTAAATACCGAAAACAAATTGTTAGCAATGGCTATTTATGAAATTTTAAAACATAGGGTATTAAAATTTTGTGCTTTGTATTTCGAAGCAACTTGCAAGTATTTTGTATTGCTTGTATTTTCTTTGCATTTGCCTATTCTCGATGTGTACACAGAGCGCTATTGCTTGGCGAATGGCCATTTGATCTACAGACCAGAGGGTATATTGCTTTTGTGCAAATGTATGTAACAGGTAGATGGAAGTATTTCTGACCAAATTATATATAGGTATTCTTGTTCATTATCATTAGGCGAGTCGATTTGCCATATATGAACAAATAATGTTAAAGGATTAGTGTATCTCTTAGTCCACATTATTGCAAATTCTGGGCATCAAAAATCATAAATGTCAAAAATCTTTCAGCAAGAAATGTGTTTAACTCACACGCATACAATACTAATGCATATTTACAAAATTGGCGGCCCCGGCAGAAGTATAAACGTAAACTAATAATAATAATGTATTTTTTAAAGACGCTTGCTCTCCGCCCCCTGACCCACAAACAGACAATCCAAAATATTAATTTTGCTAACAAACAGGCAAAACAGACAAAAATGTAACTATTTGAAACTTGACTTTAACAGGCACGCAGCAATTGCCAGCTGGCAACCACGCAACGTTATTCCTCTTTGCTATCGGCATATTGCTTTGCGCTTTGCAAAAATATGCCTGTCTTTTCGCAAACACACTGGTTTGTTTATAGCCAATCGCACCCGCATTAGAATTCAGCAAGCAGTTTTCGTAAAGAGAGCGATGTCACGTCTATAGTACAGAAACATAGGAAACCAATTTCGTATGTGCAGAAGCCGAAAGCGATAGACAAAAACCGCAAGAACAAATTTTTTGCATTCACAGTTATTTGTATACCCTAAAATAGGTAAAAAGGGGTATATTTTTTTGTTTTAAAGTATGTAACAGGCAGAAGGTAGCATCTCCGACCCCATAAAGTATATAATTCTTGATCAGCATCAACAACCTAGTGGATATAGCCATGTCCGTCTGCCTGTCCGTCCTTCCGTTCAACACACATATGTCGATGAACACATCTGTATGTGCATTAGAAAACCAACTAAAGTTACAAAAGCCAACTCAAAAGTTATAATCGCATCGATGCAAACACACTCACACACACATAAATACAAACGTACTTAAGTGTACGCGCCTTGCTTGTACAAAATTCATACAAAGACCAAATGTACATAACGATAACGAAAAGGTAGTTCTCGTTCCAACAAAGAAAATAAACTATGATAATTAAGGGTAATAAATAATAAAAAATTTATTTTTCAGAAATTTTTACAGTTTGCAACTCATGTTGCAGCTTTTGCACCTCCTCTTGGCATTTTTTTTTTCAAGCTCTGATTTCATTGCTTGAAACGCTTTTTTGTTTTGAATTTCTATATTCTATTGTTTTTTAATAATAAAATTTCATTTTTTATTCAATTGAAAAATTTTGTTATGCAGCGATTTAAAATTTTGGTGGCGCAGCTTGACATGATTTTGTTTTGGCTGGCGCTGCTGCTGCTGCTGTTGCTGGGGCTGCTGCTGCTGCTGTGGCTGGAACTGCTGCTGCTGTGGCTGGAACTGCGGCTGTGGCTGGAACTGCTGCTGTGGATGGAACTGCTGCTGTGGCTGGAACTGCTGCTGTGGCTGGAAAATCTGTTGCTGCTGATGCTGAAGCGGCGGCAAAAAATATTGCTGGTGTGGCACCGGAACCCAATAATTATAACCATTCATAGTCAGTCACTTTTGGAAATGAAATAAGCCAATATGAAAATGGCACACTGAAGTAAAAATTTAAAAATTCTCTGAGAGCTGAAAGAGTTACAGTTATTTCTGTGAATTGATCTCATCTACAGAAAACAATAATATCACATATTCATGCGCTTAAACCAGTCGCACAAAGAGCATTTAACGTGACATCGCTCTCTTAAGTTCTGCTTGCTGAGATCGAATGCGGCGAAGACATTGTAAACCAGGGACTAATAATAACCATTATTTTTAAAAATTGAACCAAAAGGTCTCAATAAATTAACCAAAAAAATAAAAATCTTGCATTTAACCATTATAATTGGGAAGAAATATTTTGGTCATATTTAACCATTATTTTGACCAAAAACTTTTATTGGTCATATTTAACCATTATTCTGACCAAAAAATTATATTGGTCATATTTAACCATTATTCTGACCAAAAATTATATGGTCACCAAAGACCTTTATATATATATATATTTTTTTTTTTGGTCAGCCAAAGACCTTTATAAATTTTTTTTTTTTTTTGGGTCAGCCAATACCTTTCTGTTTCTATGCAAATTTTTTTTTTTTATTATTTGTAGCAACAACAACCATCAAAGAAATTAAAAAAAAAATTTTTTTAATGACCAAGAAAAAAATAAAACATATTAATTAGCTGACAAAAAAAAAAAAAAAAAAATTATAAAGGTCTTTGGCTGACCAAAAAAAAAAAAATATATATATAAAGGTCTTTGGTGACCAATATAATTTTTTGGTCAGAATAATGGTTAAATATGACCAATATAATTTTTTGGTCAGAATAATGGTTAAATATGACCAATATAAGTTTTTGGTCAGAATAATGGTTAAATATGACCAAAATTTTTTCTTCTCGATTATAATGGTTATTCTTTACCAATACTGAAAAAAGTCAAAATATAATTGTTATAGAAGATTTTTTTCAAAAGGTCGATAACTGTTACGTCCCTGTTGTAAACAAACAGCGGTGGATAGAGAAATTACGAAATAGCGGACTCGCGATTTTTTTTTCGCAAAGTGCGAGACAAAGATTAGTTGTACCGCACATTGCATTGCATTCGCTTGCTGCCGTTTATGATGCTTTTGCTCCTGCTGCCGCTGCTTAGTAAAAAGGGTGGTATATACTTAATTGACTTATTAATTAATAAATGCAATATATAAAAATGTATTATTCATAATACATATTACCTTTCTTATTGGCATTAAATAATTGATAAAAACAATCTGTATAAAAATAAAATTATTTTGTTAATTAAATACCGAAAACAAATTGTTAGCAATGGCTATTTATGAAATTTTAAAACATAGGGTATTAAAATTTTGTGCTTTGTATTTCGAAGCAACTTGCAAGTATTTTGTATTGCTTGTATTTTCTTTGCATTTGCCTATTCTCGATGTGTACACAGAACGCTATTGCTTGGCGAATGACCATTTGATCTACAGACCAGAGGGTATATTGCTTTTGTGCAAATGTATGTAACAGGTAGATGGAAGTATTTCTGACCCAATTATATGTATGTATATATTATATGTATATGCGGGAAGTTCAGTCAATCAATTTTGTAAGATTTTTTTTTGCAATGCATGCTACTGCTGCTGATGTAGATTACATTTTCTTAAGTTTCTATTTGTTAGTGTGTTTGTTTTTGCACGGTATATATTTGGTGAACATTTTTTTGCTTTCTTTTAGCTTGCTTCAGAAGTCAACAATGTATGCATGCATTTACAATGTATGCGCGCGCTCTGCAAGTCTTACAAAGAGCGTAGTAACGCTACCTTCTTCGCACGCACTGAATTAACGCAAAACATATCTAAGAGGCTGCAGCTAAGTGAATTGCATATTGCCTTTAGCTTTAATTTAGTGTGTGCGGAGGAGCTAGGGTTATTAAACTTTATGATTGACATGCAAAGCGCGCACATAAAATAGAGAGTGAACGTAAATGAGCAACATCAAAGGAACATGATCGGAGCGAGATTTGTAATTACCTGATTACCTTAAGAGCAACACGCGCACTTATGTCAACGCCCTATGCTTGTTCGCAATTGAATATCAATAACATATTAATAATGTTAGTTAGTTTTGTCTAAGTTATATAAGCAGCAAGTAGGCAAATCCACCCCCATAAAATATTCTGGTGTGGGTAATTTTTCTAGACGTACCAACATGATACAATTAACAGGGTAGTGTCATACGATAGAGCCAGATACCAATGTATATGAAAGTGTAAGTGCGACAGAGACACCACGTTGCTCTCTTGATTTTACTCTCTTGCCTCTGTTAGGGAAATGTTTTGTAAGTGCGAGTGAGTTAGGTATAAAAAGTGTTTTGTTTGTCTTACGTCTTACGTCTTACCCGAACGACAAGCACTTTGCGACTGTCGATTGGTATCCGAAACAAGAGAGCGCTCTCTCTGATGACACTACGCTGTTAATTGTATCATGCGTACCAAGTTTTGTTTTGTTGTTTTTGTTTTTTTAAATCAATCCCACCAACAAAAAGTAGCAGTGCGGGCCCAACAACAACAACAACAACAAACGCTTCTTGCAAGTGTACGAACCTTTTTTTATGACACTTTGCTTGCGGGACTCAAAGGCGTCATTGCCCATTGTTTTGTTTTTGTACTCTCGCTCGCGATCGAGCTCTCAGCTTGTCCGACAATCTGGCGACAGTAGTGGAATGGGTAATTGTTGTAATTGTAATTTGATTTTTAAAATGGGTAAAAAGTGCTCCAAATAGTATGGGAGGTACTTGAAGGAGTTGTCCAAATAAAAATTCCTTTCTTAGTGCTCACTTTCAACCTGCATAAAATATTGTGTGAAAATTTCAGCCTTGTAGCTCTTTACGTTTAGGCTGTGGCAATGTCAACAATCACTTAGGACAAACTCTTTTATATATAGAGATTCATCAGCAATAACATCAGCTGCTAGCTCTGCTAGAGCTGCCAACCCTACATTCCGCCATCCTACATACCATTCGTCCCGAATGATGGGTGGCAAATTTTCATATATTCTGCAACCGAATTGGTATTGTTTGGTCCTTCGAATTCACCTAATTTTTCTACAATATATTGTCCACTCCTCAACATACGCTTCACAATATAGGGACCAAGGAATTTCCCTTTTAGCTTTAGTCCAGCTCCAAATCGGGTGCGCTTAATGGCGACCATATCATTGACGTTGTACTCCTTTTCTGGCTTTCTTGATTTATTCAATGAATTACGGTTTTCTTCTTGTATTGACAAAATATTTTCCTTAACTTATTACCTTTACTCATCTATTTCGTTTTGCAACTCAACTAAATGTTCCGCGTCTAACAGTTTTTGAAATTAATTATTATATTTTGTTCTTATTTCAAAACTTGTAAGAATTTTAAACGGATACAACTTTGTGCTTCTCGGCGGAGTAGAATTTGGTCAACAATGCAATTACAATTCTATTTATTCTTTCTACTTGTCCATTTCCACGTGGCACTCCAGTCGCTATAAGCAAATGCTCTACGTTTTCGTTGGTGCAATAATCTTCAAAAACATTGGCTGTAAAAGCAGTGCCTCGACCAGTAATAATTCTTTCCAGATTACCAAATAATTCAGCCTGCCTTTGCAATCTATCAACAACTTCGCTCGCTCCTGTGCTTTTCGTTGGGTACAGCCAAACAAATTTCGAAAAAGCATCAACCACAACTAAAATGTGATTGTACTGTTTTTTCGTCAATTCCATTGGCCCTAGATGGTCAATATGATATGTTTTCAATGGAATATCTGATTTATCGATAGGATATAATAAGCCTTCCTTTTTCCCACTCTTGGAATCACCTATAATGCATTCTACTCACGACTTAATGACTAAATTAACTGTTCTTGCTAAGTCGGGTATGAAGTATTTGCGTTTAACTAAATCGATTGTTCGCTTAGTACCAAAGTGTACCTGGCGATGAGCAGTAGTTTTAATCTCATTCTCCATTTTTCATGGTATGACTATTAGTTCATTGATTGGATCTTTATGCAACACATCATAATGTAAACAATAATCTTCATAGATAGATTTCTCTAAAACTTTGCGAATTGCATTTATCCATTCATCTTGAACAGCACCGTACCCATACATACTCGCATCGCAATGTAATTCAGTTTCGGCTTTCTGATCGTACAACCTTAAAACTGGGGAATTCACTAGACAATTTTTCAATTGCTTGAACGAAGCTCCCATTTAAAATGATGCATTCTCCTTTAGAAAACTAGTCAACGGTCTAGCAATCGACGCAAAGTCTCTGACGAACCTACGAAAATAGGAAGTTAAACCTAAAAAACGTTGTACTGCTTTTTTATCTCGAGTAACTGGGAAATTGTCTACTGCTAATGTCTTTTCTACTGAAGGTTTTATTGTTGAATTCTCCATTATGTATCCGAGAAATTTTACTTTACGACATTATATTTGGCATTTTCTCATTTAATTTTTAGCCCTGACACTTGTGCAACTTTTAAGACTTCCTGCAATTTTTTAAGACCTTCCTCCTCGTTTTCTGAGGGAATTATGATATCGTCCATGTACAAAAATATAGTACCGTTATCTATCAAGTGTCTCAGAACTGCAAAAATATACCTCATAAACACGGCCGGAGAATTAGAAATTCCGAGTGGTACGAAACAGAGTTCGTACTAGCCCTTTGGTGTTACGAATGACGTATACTTGCGCGAATCCTCCTGCACTGGCACATGAAAAAAACCATTAGATAAGTCCAGAGTCGTAAATACTTTTTCTTTTTTCAGCTTATACAAAACATCATCAATCAAAACCATGGGAAAATGATCACGAATAATTTTTTCATTTAGCTTACGATAATCGCAACGAAGTCTTTTGATACCATCTTTCTTAGACACTAAAACAATAGGAGAAGCGTTCTCAGAAACACTATTACGAATTATTCCTTCTTTTAACCAATCTTTAATCTGCTTATCAACTTTCTCGATGTCGGTGCATGGTAAGCGTCTAGGTCTCTCATAGACTGGAACTTCGTCTTTTAGAATTATCTTCATTTCTACAGGAATTGATTTTGCCTGCTCTGGCTTATTATCCTCTATCAAATCTTTAACTTGCGTCTTTAAATTCATGTTTGAATGCGCGACATCTATTTCTGCAGTAAACTTGTTACTTATATGAACTAATAACAACTGTTGAAAAACGCTTTGTAATTCAGGAATGTTCGACTTTTGTTCTTCTTGTATGACGGCCTGATCTTCGCTATGATGAGCTAATTCAATCGTTTGTTTCTCAGTCACAGTGTCTCGAACATTATCTACTACTTGAAAATAAACTCCTTTCGAGCTAATCGAAGCATTGACTAAATTCAAAACATCGCGACCGATTACTCCGTCGTACAAACTATCTTCATCACGGACAACATGAAAGCACATTTTAGTCGGAACATTATCCAGCCTGGTCGAAACTACGAATAAACCTAAAGTGTAAATCTTTTTTCCACCTATACCACACAATTCTTTCACATTCGTCTAAAGAACAACTGGCTGAACTGTCTTGATAATGGTTTCTCGAATGGTGCATAAATCGCTACCAGAATCAAACAAAGCTATGCCTTGCTTGCCATTAATTATGACTGTTTTAAAAGCACGGTTAAATACAGATTGAGAACACTGCTGCATGCTTGCCGATTCCTTCTCTACCTGTTTATTGACAAGTTTTGCCTCGCACTGATTTGCCCTGTGTCCTACCTGATTGCATTTAAAACATTTAAATCCCTCCTCTTTACATTCTTTTGCAAAGTGATCGTTTCCACCACATTTGAAACAACGCCTATCTAGTTTGTTGGTCTTGACAGAATTATTGTCACCCTTTGGTGTTTTCTTAGTCTCTTGACTGGAACAAAATCTTTCATAAATTTTAATTTTTTGTTTAAATTCTATTAAATTTGAGGCATGATACAAACAACCTTTATTCTGCTTTGAATCTGGAATTCCATCAATAATGTCTTCCATTAAACTTTCATCACCTAACATACACTGATTTGCAATGCTCTTCATTACATAGATATATTCACTTAAAGCCTCATTTGGTTTCTTCGTTCTGTCTGTTAATAGTTTGTGAATTTCTTTTGCTGAACGCTTGTCACTGAACCGTGATTTTAATGCTTGGCTATGCGTATCCCAATTATTTACTTCGATTTGACTATTCAGAAATAATTTTGCTGCACCTTTAATTAACTGTCTACCATAAATATTTTTTTTGTAAACTTAACTGTTACCGCATTTAACTCAAAATCCAGTAGCCATTAATCAACATCTGGAGAACAATTTCCGGTAAAAACCGGAAGAGAATCCTCGATATCCCTTAATGTAAATGTCGATGCTTCCATTTCGAAGTTCTCTGGTTCTTCGTAAGATGAGCTGTCACTATTTAAATCGCTGTTCTCTAAATTGAAATAATTAATTAATCTTTGCTGCAATACTATCTTAACACCTGAACTTGCTAAAGACAATAATTTCAATTTTTCTTTAAGGCCTTCTACAGTAAGGCAAGTAATTTCTTCTAGAAGCATAATTTATCTCTAAATCTTTATATATCTCACTTATTTTCTATCAACGCAAACTTTTCACGCGCATTTCTTCACAGCATAAAACTATTTCTTCTTAAATGTTACCATTCTAGCTATTTAACATACCTATGTAGACACAATAATAAATTTTATGTACATATACTGCACCCGTTTGTCGTCTCTCTGCGAAACAAATATACATATGTATATGTCTTCATCTGCTTTACGTTACAATCACGCTCTGTTTTGTGTCTGCTTCTTTTGCCGTTCTTCCTTCCAAATTGCGCCAGCCGTCCTCTGTTGCCGCTTTACACCGTAGTTTACGCCGCTTTGTGTTGCACAAGGATCACACTCTGCTTTATGTCAGCTGCTTTCCCCGTTATTATACTCGATACCGAAGGTAAAGAGTATATTGGGTTTGTGCAATGTCCGTCATGGCGTCCGTATGTCCGTCTGTATGTGTCAAATTTTTTTCCACACCCTTCAAGCTAGAGACTTGAAACTTTCCAATTCTCTTTATCTATGGGATAGTAAATTAAAGTGTCAAGATGGGGGTTCTACGATAACTGGGGGGCTGGCAAATCGATATATTCGATAACTCAAAACCGAAAAATCCACATATTTTGCACATACTTACAGCTAGAACTACCAAATTTAACAAGATAATAGCTACTAGCAACCCCCAAAAAGCTGCATCAAAAATGTACGAGCCACGCCCACCCATTCCACGCCCAGCCCCCCCGCTTTTTGAAATCAGAAAAGCCCATATCTCCCACAGTTTTTGAGCTATAGCCACCAAATTTGGTGCCAAGATAGGTGATGATGACCCCCCAAAAACTGCATCAAAAGTTTGGATGCCACGCCCACCAATACCGCCCTAGCCACCCCCATCTGCCCCAACGCTTCGACAAAAACGGGAGTGCGTGTATCATCCAGAGTTGTGAAGCTAGAGCCACCAAAGAAGGAAGATAGCTGGCAACGACCCCCAAAAATCTGCATCAAAGTTTTGGAGCCACGCCCACCCATTTTGCTCCCTTTACCCCACCATTTACAAACTTTAAGCTAGAGCCACCAAATATGGTATGAAGATAGCAATTGACATTCCACAATGATCTGCATTCAAAATTTGGATGCCACACCCACCCTAACCGGGCCCAGCCTCCCCCCCCCACCCTTACCCAAAATTTTTCAAACTTTGAGCTACAGTCACGAAATTTGGTATGAAGATAGCAATTGATTTTCCTCAAAGGTCTGCATCAAAAATTGGGATGCCCCACCCACCCATACCGCCCCTGCCCCCTTTCCACACATTTTACAAACTTCGAGCTAGATTCACAAAATTTGGTATGAAGATAGCAATTGAAATTCCACAAAGATCTGCATCAAAAATTTGGATGCCACACCCAACCAAACTACCCCCAGCCACCCTTTCCAATTTTACAAATTTTGAGCTAGATTAACAAAATTTGGTATGAAGATAGCAATTGACATTCCACAAAGATCTGCATCAAAAATTTGGATGCCACACCCACCCATAACGCCCCCAGCCCCCTTTCCACACCCTTTACAAACTTTAATCTGGAGTCACCAAACTTGCAACGAAGACAGCTGGTGGAATCCCCATGTGCATCGGAGAATCTTTAAGGCAGCGTACACCCCTGCCGCATCCGTTTCCCTTTGCAATCAGGCCTCTTTTTGCCGGTTTTAATACTGGTATCGAGTATACCGCACTCGGTTGCGTCCGACTGCAACGTTTCCACTTGTTCCTCCTTAACTTCGCCAGGCGTCGTCGATCGTCGCGTCTGCCGCTTTCCATCGTAGTTCACGCCACCTGCGTCTCTGCTAGTAGCGTTTTTGTCTTATCGACGTACAAAGTATTCGCCAGCAACTGAATACTTTCGCAAAAATTAACCTCTTCTGCCACCTTTATATCAACGTAGTCAAGTAATGTTGACTGCAACCATCTTCATCAACGTAGTTAAATAGTGTTAACCGCGCTGAATTCACAATTCTCTGCATTATGTTCATCCCGGTTGAGCCCCCAAAATTGTAGAGCTGCAAAACAACTGTAGACTTCGTAGAATAATGTATTATATGATAACTAAATGGTTCGTTCACTCTTCAATATTTAATTGTGTACTTATTTAAAATAACAGTGATTTATTCTTATTATATTTCTACGTCTTAACGCTTCGCCGGTTCAACTACAATTACTTATTCGATATATCATTTTTACTGAACAGCTCCTATAAAGATATACTATCGATTATTGTAATTCACTTATATGATATTCATCAGCAATAACATCGGCTGCTAGCTCTGTTAGAGCTGCCAACCCTACATATATCTATGTCCATAAAGAGGCTATTAAGGTTAATATTAATGTTTTTTTTCTTATAAAGGTCGATTAAAATATTAAAGTCATCTGCGAAGGCTATAAATTTGAGTTTTTTGTGAGTTTCGATTTGGTCTGCTAGGCTATTGAATGCGATTACAAATAAAATTACTGAGATCCTTGAGGAGTTCCATTGTGTAGGGCGAATGTGTTCGAATATCTGCCATTTGTTTTTACTCTAATTTTCCTATTTGTCATAAAGTTTTTGGTGTATCTGAGGTTTTTTTGGCCGCATCCCCATTTTATCATTTGGTTTGTTATAGTAGGCCTACTTTTTCAAACGTTTTCGCAAAGTCGAGTGAAATATGTAGTTGAGAGGTGTCTTTTTGCGGAGAGAACCTTGTTGACAAGAGCGTCTACATAGAGTAGCGACTCTGCAACAGACTTACCCTTTTTGAAGCCTAGTTGGTGACTGTTAAGTAATTTGTTAGACGTGACAAACCACCATATAGTCTTTTGTCCAATATTTGAGAAATACATTGGATTAAGGCTATTGGTCTGCATGATGTTATTTTTGTTTTGTCCTGGTTTGTTTTGTTTATTGGGGCTATTGTGCTGGTCATGTATGTTTGTGGCATACAGTTATCTAGTATATTGTTGAATAATGAGATGATACAGTTTTTTAATGAGATTGAGTTGTGCTTAACCATTAATTAGTTTATTTTGTCGTAACCTGGGGTGTGTCCTTTTAGGCTGTTTAGGGCTGAGTGAAATTCTATTAGGTTTATCTTATTTTCCATGAAGGCTGCTTTTTTGTTTGTAGGGTGTGTGGCGGGTGAGTTGTGTGCATTTTGCTTGGCTGTTAAAAACTGTGGTGAGAAATTGCTATCTTGTGATTCGAATGACCAGTGCTCAGCAAAGGCGTTAGCAACTTCTGTTGGATCTGCACTTATGTTGTTAGTGTTATCTTTTATGCAGTGTATGGATGAGTTTTTGTGAAGCTCACAGAATTTTCATATTTTGCACCATATAGTGTCTGAGCTTGAGTTGGGGGAAATGTTTGAGGTAAGTTCGTGGATGCTGTCTACTTTGGATTTTCTTATTAGTCTTCGATATTGTGCGTTCATTTTCTTGTAGTTTATTATATTGATTTGGTTTATGTTATTATTTAATAGTTTCCAGGTTTTGATTTTAGCACGTTTTAGGTGTTCCAGCTCTTTATTCCACTACGGAACTTTTCTTTGTTTATAAGAGGGTTGGGAGAGGGGTATGCTCTTCTATGCGCTTCGGATAATTATTTTGTTAATGTTGCTACTTTCTTGATTGATGTTGGTAGACATCGTGTTTAGAGCGCTGAGGCTGTCCGTATATTCTTCAAATTTTCCCCAGTTTGCGTTCTTTGTGTTAAATCGTCTATCATGGTAAAGTCTGAGCTCTTTATTTTTCTGTGGGAACATTTCTTGCATGATTGGAAATTTATCACTGCCTTGAGGAGTGTCATATATTTTGAAAAAAAAAAAAAACAGTTAGGTGTAAGGCTGGGTGAGCAAAAAGCTAGATCGATGTGGGTAAATGTATTGTGAGTGAAAAATGTGTTGGTTTTCCGTTATTTAGTAATGTGTAGTTGTTGTCATGTATTTACTTGGCAAGGAGATTACCTCTGCAGTTGTTTTTGGGGGAGCCCCCAGCTGTTAAAGTCCCCTGTTCTTAGCGTGGGCGTATTAGTAATTGGAAATGTTCATTTAGGTTGTTACCTAGCGATAATGTCTTGTGTTGCAACGATCTGTGTACTAAAATAGCCACACCACCTTTGGCAGATGGGGCAGTGGTTGAATGCATTTCATAGTTAATTGGGATTGGGAATAGCGTAGAGTGGGAAAAATGAGTTTCCTGAATGGATATAACTTTTCGGCTGTGTGATTTTATTAGGATAAGAAGAAGTTAATTATAATTATATTTATTTATAATTAAAGTATGTAACAGGCAGAAGGAAGCATCTCCGACCCTATAAAGTATATTTATTCTTGATCAGCATCAACAGCCGAGACGATATAGCCGTCTGTCCGTCTGTCCGTCTGTCTGTCCGTCTGTCCGTCTGTATGAACGCGTGGATCTTAGAGACTACAAGAGCAAGAGACTTCTGATTTTGTATTTAAGTTCTCCTATACCATGAGCAGAACAAGTTTGCTTCAAATTATCGATAACTATACTGGTTTCCGATATACATATAATATCGATAACAATAAAATATCGAATTTGGAAAATCTAATCTAATCTGGATAATGATAGAACTTTTCTGAAAATTTCGTCCAAATCGGTTGAGAAACACCGGAGATATTGAACTTAATCGATGGAAGCTAAGCCAGTATACCAAAGTCTTATATAAATTAAATATATTTATTGCAACTGGGTTCAGGGTATCTTCTAGTCGGGATCTCCCGACTAGAGCCTTCTAACTTGTTTTTGGTTTAAAAATATTCAATAGAGATAAGCACTTTCTCTTGTCCATTGCCTTACCATATATTTATGCTCGATGCCGAATATAAAGAGTAAAAATAAAAGTTCGTCTGTATAAACGCAACTCAGAATCTCCAATATCTTCCATAGTTTTTGAACTAGAGCCACCAAACTTGGTGTTAGGATAGGTGATGACGTTCCCCAGAGATCTGCATGAAATTGTTGGACGACTCGTTCACCGATACAACTCCCCCTCGCCTTCCCCACCACACCAACGCATTTTAAATACATGAATCTGTTTGAGCTAGAATCCCAAAATTTTGCAGGTAGCCAGTGACATCCCACAAAGACCTTTAGCAAAAATTTGCATGCCACGCCCCCAAACTAAGCCCCACAGCCCACCGCCTCTTTAAAAACGGGAGTGCGTGTTTCTTTCATTGTTTTTGAGATAAAGTCATCAATAGTAATATATATCTGGTGGCATCCCTGATAGATTTGCATAGGCCAATATTCGAACGCAGCGTACACCCTTGCCGCATCTGTACTCCTTTGAAATCAGGCAATTAAACAGGTATAGACGATACTGCAGCACCGTCGCACCGTCGAGACTGTAGATATAGAGTTTCAAAGTTGTCTGATTTTAAATCTTATATATAAAATTATATGGCAAAACTTCCTGTTCGCTTACTCCTCCTAGATTTCAATGAAATTTTCAGGGGTGATTGAGGTCTGTGTGAAAGGTGCACATCAGTAATTTAATGTGTGTATCATTGCTTTTTATACCCTCAACCCATAAAATGGGTAAAAGTATGTAACAGGCAGAAGGAAGCATCTCCGACCCCATAAAGTGTATATATTCTTGATCAGCATCAACAGCCGAGACGATATACCCATGTCCGTCCGTCTGTCAGTCTGCCTCTCTGTTCGTATGTCCGTCTGTATGAAATACTAGAGCTAGAGACTTCAGATTTTGGATATAAATTCTCCTATACCATGAGCAGGACAAGTTTGCTTCAAACTATCGATTACTATTCTGGTTTCCGATATACTCACGCAATCGATAGCAAAAAATATCGAATATGGAAAATGTGAAAATTAGGGTTGAAATAATGGGTAACGATAGAACTTTTCTGAAAACTTCGTCCAAATCGGTTAAGAAACACCGGAGATATCGAATTAAATCGATTGAAGCTAAGTCAGCATACCAAAGTCTTATATAAATTTAATATATTTATTGCAACTGGGTTCAGGGTATCTTCTAGTCGGGCTCTCCCGACTAGAGCCTTCTTACTTGTTTTACTTTTTTTTTTTTTGTTTAATTTTTGTATTTGTTTGTTTGTTAGTTATTAATCTATATGGATTTGCTGTCGCTGTTGTGTTTGGTTTTGTTTGAGGGTTTGTTTTTTGGTTTGCTAGCTTTAAGAGTTGCAGCCAGGGAGCTAGGTTTGTCTTTTGGATAGATTCTTATTTTGAGGTCATCTGTAGCTTGTGATGAGTATGTTTTGAGCTTACTATTTGGAGTGTTGTCAATTTCCATGTTTTCCTGCCCCGTTTGGGGGGGTTGGTGGTGTTTTAATGTGGGTGGTGTAGCATGTGTGTTGGTTGATTTGCTCCCGTGGGGTGTAGATGTGAGTGTCAGGTTTTGTTGGCTTTGTAGTGTTTTGTTAAATGTTGTTTCGTGTTGGGTGATGCGTGTGTGTTTGTCTGTTGTGAATTGGCTGAAGTTTGAGGTGCAGAGCTTGTAAGTGTCTTTGCGTAACTGGTTTTAATTTGTTGGCCGTGGCGCGTAATGTATATATTGAGAGCAGTTTTGTAGTCCACTTTTTCGGTGGTTTTAATTGCTGTTAATTCCTGTTGTTTTTGGAACGTAGGGCATTTGCGATCAAGGGGGCTGTGGTGGTGGTCGATATCTGGGTTGTTTGAGCAGTTTAGTCAGCTTTCGTTTGTGTGTTTGGTGTCTGAGCAGTTATAACATTTCATTGAGCTTTTGCATATGGTGTTGGTTGTCCAAAGCAGAGACATCTCTTGCATCGTAGTGGGAGTGGGATATATGGGCGTACGCGTACAGTCTCATAACCAATTCTCAGTGATTCTGGTAGTTTTAAGGTTGCAAATGTTATTATGATCAGTCCAGTTTCTTCAAGGTTCGTGTTAATGCCTTCAGCATTAGCATTGCTCGAAGAACCTTGTTGTTTCTTCTTCATGATTTTCCTGATTTCAGTAACGTGTTGTGTTATTAGTTCTTCAAGTATTATGGATTCGTTTATGTTTCGTAGCTCGTTGCAGTATATTACTCCTTGTGATAAATTTAGTGATTTGTGTTCAGTGGCTGTAATGTCGATATCTGTCATTATACCCTTCACAGGGTATATTGACTTTGTCATGAATCTGTAACGCCTTAAAGGAATGATGGGAGACCCCATAAACTGTGTATCAAAATGATCAGGAAGAGCTCAGGATTTGATTTCCGTCTGTCCGTCTGTCTGTTTCAACACGATTTCTGGCCAAACTGCTTAACCGATCTTGATGAAACTTTCACAGATTGCTTAGATCATGTCGGGTTTGTTCACTATGAAATTTCATTTGGATCGGAGCATTCTACGACATAGCCACCATACAAATTTACCATATCGTTCTATCAATTGTTGTCTCTGTCGTGCACTTTCAAGTACCTACATGTCAAATTGTTGTTGTTGTCGCACACGAACAAGTAAATGACGCTTAAAAGAAAAGAAATCCGCGACTCCCTATCTATTTTAGAAAATAAAACTTATTCCGCAAAGCTAAACGCCATTCTCGGCAGAAATAAGGGATACAAATCTCTAATAGAAATAAATGGCAATTTGAACGAAGGTATAGTTGCCACGGACTCATACGTGAAAAAACTTTCACCAACGGAACTGACTCTTTTTTCATACTGCCCCGTTACTTCTGCAGATGTTGAACGATGTTTCTCCGCATATGCAAGCATATTAACCGAAAAACGGAAAAGTTTTACATTTGAAAACTTAAAACACAATTTATTAATTTATTGCACCAATAAAAACATTCAAGAGGAAGATTAAATTAAAGTGAGATAGTTGCATAAGAGTATTTTCATAAGAATAAGAATAAAAATATTTGTATTTTATATATATATAAATATATATACAAATATACTTTATAAACGATCTGTCTAATAGACAATAAGTAAATTTTATTAAATAAACTGACAATGAAGATCAAAATCCAATAAGAAGACAAGGCGTAAGCAATTAACTTTAAAAAATATATCCCAAAAATATAAAAATGTTTATGATTTGTTCATAGATTTTTTAGTAATATAAGAAAACAAACCATTCTGCAACAAGTATTGGCAAAATTGTTTTTGCATATTTGAATGCATATTTTTAAGTTTTTTACGCATATTATAAGCGCTTATTCAAGCGTTTTTCATGCATATAAATATCCGCTCTGTCTATAACATGAACAATAAACTTTTCAATGTTTTTCAATTTTTCTCTCCACAAAACTCACTCACTCACTCAAAAGTCAACTGCAGACTAAATAATTGCGCAAATTTTCACATTTGTACAATTTGTATCACTATTCTAAAACGAGGATATTGATGTTGACATTGCGGACAATGATGTTGAACAGAAGGACGAATAGAGTAGAATAGCCAAGAAGGCATCGATCAAAATGATTTGAGTATAAGAGTATTAGAAAAGCAGAAAACTCAAAAAAAATTTACAGATTTTTTTAACTAATAGTTTTCTTAAATTTCTTTAAAGATTTAATAAAATGTGAATTTATATGAGTGAATATGTCTGCATTTTCCACTATTTTGGCATTCGAAACGTGAACACTTTCGTCAACGTGAACTGCCTTGGTTTTAATTAGGTCACGTTATCGAGCGTTTGCTGTATTTTGGTTCTCCTAATTTTGAGTTAGCGGTGTAATTGTATTTGTCTGGTGGCTCGTGCATGTTTGCTTAAGCTGGGCTTACGCCCTAATAACTGTTGATGTTGTACTTTTGTTATATACAGTACGACCTCGGTTAACGCAACCCTCGTTACACGCAACTCCTCGATTTTTGCAGCACCCGAATTCTTAACACAATTGACTCTGTTAACGCAACTTAAAAAAAAAATTACCTCATGTAACGCAACTTTCTAAATAATCGTATGCTTAGGTTTGTTTTTACCACTTTTCTTTCGTTCTCTTTTTTTTTTTTTTTGACATGCTTGCGAAAATTATAATAAGGAGAAATCATTGTACGCGTGGTTTCTCAAACAAAGGGAGCGTAATTTGCCTATTTCTAAAAAAATTGTAAAAAAGTACAGACACCAATTTCTCAATTTTTCAAAAAATAAATAACACAATATGATATTCTTGCTTTAAAAACAGTCTTATTCGATTTTATTTAATTTAAAGGTAAGCGAAGGCTTCTTTTTATTAAAAAAGGTCTCGTGGCCACCAGAAAATTTTTATTTTTTTATTTGTTTTTTGTGTTATCATCCTGTGATTAGGCTTCTTTGGCATTGGTAAATGATCAAATGCGAAAACGTTAATCTGCTCAATGCTAATCAAAACACGGATGCTTTTGCCAAAAGTCCTACCTCCCTGTTGGTTATACACATACCCCTACCCACACACAAAAACAAAAACCTTTTCGTTAATATATATCCCCTGCTTTGATGTAGCCTGAGCCAGTATAAAAGTAAGTGCATCATTTAATGCGTGGCTCATGGCGAGGCATGAAATGAACGCTGACGCATCGTTTATTGACCAGTGGACAGCTGAGCTGTTGGGCATTTGAGCACGAAGTAAGTTGGGCGGTCCAGTCCCGTAAAGAAATAAAAGAAACGCGATGTCATAAATCAAAAAATCGGCATATAAGTTTCAATGTGCAAAGATTTTAATATACAAAAACATCAGCCCTGAGACAATAATAATAGACTAGAATCATATTATCTACAGTTTCCACTTAGCTGCACAACGGCGGCACTTACCACGGCTTGGGTGGATTTGCTTAGTTTGCTACAGCTATAAGCGCTCTGCATTTGCTAGCGGGTGGGGCGTAAATCATAACGGGATGAAAAAATGTTTATTGTACACTCATAAAAGAATCAGCTTATGTCAATATGGTTTGGTCGGTTGTGCGTAAGGTCTGACTGTCGTTCCGTGCCTGATTTCCAATTATTGCTTGAACTACCCGTCGCACAGTGGTTCGCGTTAAGCAAATGACGTTTTGAAAGTCAAAAATTTTATGTGAGCCTACGAAATTGGCAATGCCCATATCTATGGGAAATTGTTCTCCGATTACACATATGCTACCCTTAATAAAGTTAAATTTTTAGTTAAAAAAATATACGGCTTCAAAGTTGACTGATTAACAAAAAAACACAACTCACACAATTTTTAGGTAATTTGGTCTGCTATCGGGTATAAAATCACCTAAACTAGGTATCATATAGTAATATTTTTGTTTTTATTGATTGTAAATTTTATTAAGTGTATCATACAAATGCGGCAGGGGTGTACGCTGCCTTAAAGAATCTCTGATGCAGATGGGGATGCCACGAGCTATTTTCTTTCCAAATTTGGTGACTCTAGCTCGAAGCTTGTCAAAGGTGGGGAAAGGAGGACTGGGGGCAGTATGGGTGGGCGTGGCATATAAATTTGTGATGCAGATCTTTGTGGAATGTCAATTGCTATCTTCATATCAAATTTGGTTACTCTAGCTCGAAGTTTGTAAAAAGTTGGGAAAGGGGGGCTGGAGGCAGTATGGGTGGGTGTGGCATCCAAATTTTTGATGCAGATCTTAGTGGAATGTCAACTGCTATCTTCATACCAAATTTGGTGAACAGTTTAAGAAAATCTAGTTTTTAACAAGTGGAAATGTTGCAGTCGGACGCAACCGACTGCGGCATACTCGATACCAGTATTAAAACAGGTAAAAAGAGGCCTGATTGCAAAGGAGTACGGATGCACCAGGGGTGTACGCTGCCTTAAAGATTCTCCAATGCAGATGGGGATGCCACCAACTATCTTCCTTCCAAATTTGGTGACTCTAGCTCGAAGTTTGTAAAAAGTGGGGAAAAGGGGCTGGGGGTGGTATGGGTGGGTGTGGCATCCAAATTTTTACTGCAGATCTTTGTGAAATGTCAATTGCTATCTTCCTACCAAATTTGGTGACTCTAGCTCGAAGTTTGTAAAAAGAGGGGAGAGGGGGGCCGGGGGCAGTATGGCTGGGCGTGGCATCCAAATTTTTGATGCAGATCTTTGTGAAATGTCAATTGCTATCTTCATACCAAATTTGGTGACTCTGGCTCAAAGTTTGTAAGAGTTGGGGAAAGAGGGGCTGGGGGTTGCATGGGTGGGTGTGGCATTCAATTTTTTACTGCAGATCTTTGTTAAATGTCAATTGCTATCTTCATACCAAATTTGGTGACTCTAGCTCGAAAATTGTTAAAAGTGTGGAAAGGGGGGCTGGGGGTGGTATGGGTCGGCGTGGCATCCAAAGTTTTGATGCAGATCTTTGTGGAATGTCAATTGCTATCTTCCTACCAAATTTGGTGACTCTAGCTCGAAAATTGTAAAATGTGGGGAAAGGGGGGCTGGGGGTGGTATGGGTCGGCGTGGCATCCAAAGTTTTGATGCAGATCTTTGTGGAATGTGAATTGCTTTCTTCCTACCAAATTTGGTGACTCTAGATCGAAAATTTAAGATGTCTGGCAAGGGGGGCTGGGGGCAGTATGGCTGGGCGTGGCATCCAAATTTTTGCTGCAGATCTTTGTGAAATGTCAATTGCTATCTTCATACCAAATTTGGTGACTCTAGCTCAAAGATTGTAAAAGGTATGGAAAGGGGGTGGAAGGGGTGCGCGTGGCTCCAAATTTTGATGCAGTTTTTTGGGGTTCGTTACCAGCTATCTTCCTACCAAATTTGGTGGCTCTAGTTCCACTACTCTGGAAGATACACGCATTCCCGTTTTTTATGAAGCGTTGGGGCATTTGGGGGCGGCTAGGGTGGTATTGGTGGGCGTGGCATCCAAACTTTTGATGCCGTTTTTGGGGGGTCGTCATCACCTATCTTGGCACCAAATTTGGTGGCTCTAGCTCAATAACTGTGGGAGATGTAGGCTTTTCTGATTTTAAAATGCGGGGGGCTGGGGGCGGAATGGGTGCGCGTGGCTCCAAATTTTGATGCAGTTTTTTGGGGTTCGTTACCAGCTATCTTCCTACCAAATTTGGTGGCTCTAGTTCCACTACTCTGGAAGATACACGCATTCCCGTTTTTTATGAAGCGTTGGGGCATTTGGGGGCGGCTAGGGTGGTATTGGTGGGCGTGGCATCCAAACTTTTGATGCAGTTTTTGGGGGGTCATCATCACCTAAATTGTCACCAAGTTTGGTGGCTCTAGCTCAAAAACTGTGGGAGATATAAGCTTTTTTGACTTTATATTGCGGGGTGCTGGGGCGGAATGGGTGGGCGTGGCTTTTGATGAAGTTTTGTGGGGATTGCTAGTAGCTATCTGCCCACCAAATTTGGTAGTTCTAGCTGTAAGGATGTGCGAAATATGAGGATTTATCGGTTTTGAGTTATCGAATTTATCGATTTGCCAGCCACCCAGTTATCGTAGAACCCCCATCTTGACACTTTAATATACTATCCCATAGATAAAGAGAATTGGAAAGTTTCAAGTCTCTAGCTTGAAGGGTGTGGAAAAAAGTTGCGAACCTACAGACGGACAGACGGACGGACACCATGACGGACATTGCACAAACCCAATATACTCTTTACCTTCGGTATCGAGTATAAAAAGCCCGCCTCAATGTGTTTGATATAGGAGAAAATGTTCCCTTTGACGGATGGCTGGTCCAACCTGTCATTTCAGACACTTAATATTGTCAATTATAGCATATCCTACAATCGCTACGCTAGCGGACTGATGCTATTCATCTTAATGATAATGAATATTCGACAATATATCACTTAATATATAATTAATATCGAAAATAGAAGTCTGATATGTTTGTCGGTTAGTGTTTCGTGTGTGTGTGGAGCAAAACATAGTTGGACTTGACGAATGATGAATGATGAAGTTGGATACCCTAACCAGCTTATTTTCCATATTAATAAATTAATTATTTAATATTATTAAACTATTTTAGTAATTTCCCAACTTATAAATATCAAAATATGCAACCATTTCAAATATATTATGGAACTACATATCCACAATAGCACTTATATGTTAATAGGGTGTTCAACATCATCATTCTAGTTGTTAAACAGCAGAGCTGTGTGGCTCGTAGTGTTGGGTTGCTCATGAGTGAGTGAACAAAAAAGAGTTGTTCATTAAACTGAGCGAGTGAATATGTTCAGCTGTTCAGTTGTTCACTTTTTCACTGTTCAGTTGCTCATTACTCACTGTTCAGTTGCTCACTACTCACTGTTCAGTTGTTCTTTACTCACTGTTCAGTTGTTCAGCTGTTCACTGTGTTCAGTGTTCAGCAAGGGAACATTTGCACCAAGTGAGCAAGGAGCAACCAAACACAACCCAACACTACTACTATCGCTTACATTAAAAATACCAACTTTATTTTAGCCGTTAGAGATTTTGTGGAACAATTTAGTGTTTTGATTTACATATTATTTTTTTAACTATGTCAATTAATTTCTATATTTTTTAAAATAAAACATGATTAACTAAACATCAAAAAAATATAACTCTGATATGGCGAATTTGCAGCCGTTTTTCGTATTTCATTTGGTCACGTTGTTTTAAATTGAATGTTCCCGTTTGTTTTAATTGTTGAAAAACGCATATACAAAATTTAAAATGTCTCGACCACAAAGTGCTATATGGAAGCACTTTACAGATTTGGGCAATAAAGAGGCCAAATGCAAGTACTGCCGCAATGTGCTGAGCAGCAAGTCGCAGAGCAACTTGTGGCGGCACTTGTCAAGTAAGCACCCAACAGCGAAGGAGCCGGTTGTCCGCCAAAGCGATGAGACTGCCGATGTTGGGGAAGAAATTAATAGACAACAACGCGTGACCGAGTTTTTCCACAAGCCGATAACTGCCAGCAAAAGTAAAAAAATTGATAGACAAGTGGTAAAAATGATCGCTAAAGGTCATCATGCGCTTCGGATGGTGGAAGAGCCGGAATTTCGACAATTGATTGAGGATGTCTCGCATTGCCCTGGATATAAGCTTCCCACACGAAAAACGGTTTCCAACGTTTTGATGTCGCAAATTTGCCAAGAGCAGATGGCTATCATTAAGGAGGAAATGGTTGATGCAACTGCGGTTTGCCTAACAACCGACTGTTGGACATCATTGGCGCATGAGAGTTTTATGGCTGTGACTGCCCATTTATTGAACAGCAGTCAACAACATTGAAATCTTTTATGCTGTCCTGCGAACAAGTTGGGGAGAGCCATACATCCCAAAATTTGGCAGAACGCTTAAAAAAGGTTGTGGTTGAATGGAACATTCAAAACAAAGTTGCAGCGATTGCCTCAGACAATGCATATAATATTGTTGGTGCAATCAAAATGGGCAGCTGGCGGCACATACCGTGTTTCGCGCATAATCTTAACCTTATTGTTCAAAAAGGCTTGGAGCAAATAGACGGAATCCGCAAAAAATTCAGTGCAGTTGTCCAATTTTTTCACCGCAGCACAACGGCTTATAAAAAACTAAAGGACACCCAAGTGCAACTAAATCTGCCGGACATTAAATTAGTTCAGGATGTGCCAACTCGCTGGAACTCCACGTTCAAAATGTTTGAACGTTTAATAACATTAAAGGAAGCGGTTATGCTGGTGATAGCGATTCTGCGACCCGATCTGGGTTTAACTAATCAAGATTTTGAAGTTATTGAAGGAGTACAACCCATACTGCAACCATTTTTGCAAGTTACAACTGAAATTTCTGCGGAAAAAAAATGTAACACTATCAAAAGTGATAGTTTTGGCCGGAATTCTGCAAAAAAAGATAGCCTGCATTAGTTTTGGCTTAAACGAGTCAGCCGCTGCAGTGGGAACTGTACTAATGAAGGAGATGGAGCACCGGTTCAAGGACTTGGAGTCGAACCCATTGTTTGCGGAAAGCACAATATTGGATCCCCGATTTAAAGGGAGAGTGTTTAGAAACCAGGACACTTTTAAAACCTCGGTTTCTAACATTAAAAAAAAACATCCAGCGCCATGCAAACGATACTCCTGAGAACACCGTGGAAGAAGAAATCGTGCCAAAAACAACAGACGACGATAATTGGAAGGAATACGATGACATCTTCCAGAAAGTGAGCAAGCCGTCAAACAACACAGCGGCATCAATACGAGAAATGGACAAATACCTTTCTGAAGAGTATTTAAATCGGAAGGATGATCCATTAAAATGGTGGGAACAGAGAAAGGGGCTATATCCACACCTATACCAATATATGGTGAAACGCATGTGTTTATTGGGCACATCAGTGCCATGCGAGAGAATATTTTCGAGTGCGGCACAGACCATCACAAAGAGGCGAACACTGCTAAAGCCAAAGCAAGTAAATAACCTTACATTTTTGCATAATAATATGTAAAAGATGCTGAAAGGTAAAAAACTTAGATGACATAATTTATCTTTCAAAAAACTAACTCAGCTTTATTTCAGCTTAAACAAATTTCCTGCCATTGGCACCATAACTTTAGTGCACAGAATACACACACCATGAATGCCAAGACATTCAAAATTTAAATCAATTTGTTTTTAGTTTTCATTTTTATTTTATTCTTAATATTTTTCTTAATTATATTTTTATTTAAAGTATTATGAGCATTGAATGCTGAATAAACTGAAGTTCCTTATTTTCGTAGAAAAAAATTAAAAAAGGTTTGCTATTATTTTAGATGGGGTTTACATGAGATTACATTGAACAGTGAACAGCTGAACAGTGAACAAATGAGCAGTGAGTAAATAACAACTGAACAGTGAGTAGTGAGTAACTGAACAGTGAGTAGTGAGCAACTGAATCATGATACAATTAACAGGGTAGTGTCATACGATAGAGCCAGATACCAATGTATATGAAAGTGTAAGTGCGACAGAGACACCACGTTGCTCTCTTGATTTTACTCTCTTGCCTCTGTTAGGGAATTGTTTTGTAAGTGCGAGTGAGTTAAGTATAAAAAGTGTTTTGTTTGTATGCTGTCGACGAAATTATGTTGCGTTGTAAAAGAAAATTAAGAGTTTGAATAAAACGCTAATGATTAAACAAACGTAATAATTTTTAATAACAAAACTTATATATATTTTATAGCTAAAAACAATTATTATTATTGTTGACTTAAAGCATTATTTTTAATAGTTTGCGATGGCCCATAAGCTTTTGTTTTTGTATTTTTAGTTAAGTGTTGAGATTTTTTACTCAAAAAAATATTCTTATTTTAAAGAAAACTGTTATTAAATGCTTTGGCAAATCAACACTTTCCGCTATTGTTTCTAAATTTTTAAGCGCGTTTGAACTAGAGGTCTGCATGAATGGCAAAAATAACATGTTCGAACGAACAATGCGCAAAATGAGTTGAGTGAATTTGAATGCAAGACCGAACGAATTTGAGTGAATGAGTGTGCTCGCGTCAGACTCGGTCGCACAACATTCAAACGAAAAAAGACGAATTGAATGAGTGGGAATGCGTGAGAATAAGAGTTTGCGTTTCGAATGCATTCGAATGCCACGCCGGCTTGTTGTTGTTTTGTTTTCGTGCGTAGGAAAATAAAAGAATGGAAAAAACGAAAGTCAATGTAGAGATATACACCAAAATACATATCTTATATGCATAAAAACAACAGCGAAACACAAACAACATATAATTTCGTCCGCTTTTTTACCCCCGTCCATTTTTGATGACCGCGTGCTTCACAATATTACAACTCGAGTAACTCGAGTAACTCGAATGTCTTCGGCTTTGCCAAATTGTTCATTCCGTTTTACGCTTCATTTATTCTAATTCATTTTTACTGAGTGCCGTATGGAATGAAGCAACACGCATCGATGTTCATATTCATTCGTTTCGTTTTGTGCTTCGCACTCACTCAACTCAATTCAATTCGAATTCATTCAACTTGGCGTATGTTGTGAATGCAGCCATGCAGACCTCTAGTTTGAACGTATACCAATGGTACTTTTGTGGCAATATACAAACATTTTTTTAGTCTTATTATTTTGTCTAAGAAAACCATTGAAGGTTTCTTAAGTCTTGGCAAATTGCGCAGTATGAAGGCATTTTAAAAAGTCACAAGTCAAATCTTAACCTAAAAAAAAAAAACATCAACGAAAATAACAAACGGAAAAAAATTCGTCCGCATCAACGTCTTACCCGAACGACAAGCACTGTGCGACTGTCGATTGGTATCCGAAAAAAGAGAGCGCTCTCTCTGATGGCACTACCCTGTTAATTGTATCATGAACTGAATAGCTGAACAAGTGAGTAGTGAGTAACTGAACATTGAGTAGTGAGCAACTGAATAGCTGAACAAGTGAGTAGTGAGTAACTGAACATTGAGTAGTGAGCAACTGAATAGCTGAACAAGTGAGTAGTGAGTAACTGAACAGTGAGTAGTGAGCAACTGAATAGCTGAACAAGTGAGTAGTGAGTAACTGAACAGTGAGTAGTGAGTAACTGAGCAAAGTGAGTGAGTTAACTCACTTAAAAAAAAAGAACAAGTGAACATGTTCACCGAAGTGAGCAATGTTTACCCAACACTAGTGGCTCGACCGTCCGCTTCTCTGCCACTGCACCAATACTCATTTGCAGGCAGAGATATTGTTGTACAGCAACAACATATTATTTCAATATAAGAACAAAACACTTGCACCAATACACTCTCATATAGCTCACACCAATAGCGTATTGCTCTGCAAGCATTTGCACCAATACACTCTCATAGAGCTCACACCGCGCTCTCGCTTGCACTTTAGAGCGAGGTAACGACACATACGTTATGTCAGAGAGAGGTAACGACACATGAGCGAGGTAACGGCAAATGAGTCATGTTTTTTCGTGCGTGCAGCCGGCTCTATCGATTTATAAGACGTTGTCAAGTCAAAATATAACTGGATGACTCGCTGTATTTGTTCTTATTATGAGAGGTCCCTAAAGAAAGAGACATATTTCTGCATATTAGAAAGCGCTCATACCTGCGTCTTTACTTCTAAATTCCTGTGTCGTACGGCCTAATTTGTAATTAGGATAATAACCTAGTAAAATAACATCAAATCGTCCTGCTACATACAGCGCAACTGTCGTCGAATGCAGACGTGTTTTCTCATCGTGGTCCGGTTAATTAATTCCCAAACGCAAAAGTGCAGTGATATAGAAGCTTATAAAATATATATAATTTGCGAAAAGACGCTAAGTGCAATGTATCTGCACAAATTGCTTTTTAAAAATCTGCAATTCAAACAAAACAATTGACTTTTAACAAATAATAACATATAAAACAAAAGGCACTAACAAATTCTTCACCTCGCTTAAGACAATGAGTCAACGCGAGAATTGTGGCCAGCGACAACGCGAGCAAGACGAGCGTCGTCGGCTGAGCAACGCTTACTTTTCCGTAGTTTCAGAGCAGCCCGAGCGGTCAATTACCCCCAACCCGCAAATCGAACTCTTACACAGCGCGCTCCAGAGAACGTTCTTGCTCACCGTCTCCGTCCCAGTTATCTATCGAGTCAACGCAATCCGACCGCGCGCGGTCGGCAACACCCAATCCGACAAATGAAGTATTGCACACAGCACGCGACCGAAAGTTTTCGTGCTCCCCGTCTCTCTTAGCAACGACTGCAAGTGCCGCGGCCTCTCTATGTACCGCAACAGCGACTAAAACCACAACTGCACCGATACCTACTTCCCGTTCAACAAGCACAACGACTGCTGCGCCGTCAGCAAATCAAACTGCAAACAGCAAAAATGTTAAGCCGGCTACGCAGACTGGTATAGATCGCTACATTTATATCAAAAGAAAGCTAAGTCCGCAAAATTCTACGAATAAACCAAAAATGACCCGTAGCAATTTAAATATACCCTCGAATGATACGCATACATACAATCGCAATAGATTTCACATCTTGGCAGAAAACACAGATGATCTGCCTTCAGAAGCCGTTGGGGTTGTCACGAAAAAGCCGAAGCCACCCCCAATATATATACGCGAGAAAAGCCCCAGTGCTTTTGTTAACAAAGTTATCGAGCTCATAGGCAAAGATAGTTTCTACATAGTCCCTCTCGTACAGGGTAAAATTCAAGAAATTAAAGTCCAGACAAAGTCGGAAGATAATTACAGAGTTCTCATAAAGTATCTAAACGAAAAAAAAATGAATTATTATACGTATCAATTAAAAAGCTGCAAGGGCCTGCAGGTCGTAATAAAAGGCATAGAACCTGATGTAACACCAGAAAAAATAAAACAGGCGCTGCAGGAAAAAGGATTTCGAGCAAAAACCGTCATAAACATCTTAAACAGGAATAGGATGCCGCAACCACTTTTTAAAATAGAACTTGAACCAGAAACGAAGATGCTTAAAAAAAACGAGGTGCACTCAATATACAAACTTCAGCTTTTACTTCACCGAAGAATCACCGTAGAAGAACCGCACAAACGAAACGGTCCGGTACAATGTATGAACTGCCAAGAGTACGGCCATACAAAAGCCTACTGTACACTGCGCTCGGTATGCGTATCAGAGAACTGCAACGAGTGTCAAATTTTTGATCACACTCGAGTGTGAACTCGAACTCGTTTGTGATTAAACAGTTTCGAGTAGTGAGCGTTCGACACTCGCTTAAAACATGAACTCGAATCGAACAATTGTTTTAATCACGTCAACCGAACTTAAAATGAGCGAAGCAACTCGTTAATGTGTGAACGAGTTCGAGTTCGCTCATGACAATGACTAGCCAGTGTGACGTGTACATAAACTACTGTTTATACGTGCTAGTGATGGCAAAATATCGATGCTTAAGTTAATCTAAGATAAGTCATGTTTTATGGTTGTTTCACGGTTTCACACCACTAAAATAAATTCGGCAAGTCATTGGAAAAAAGTTTGCATCAAGAAAAAAAAAAAAAAATTATGGAAATTAACAACGAAATTCGTGAAAAAATTTTAAACGGGACATATACGTTGAGTGGCCGGCGGAAAGGTCGAAGCTTTGTTTGGAATGTCCTCGCGGATATTTTAGCAGAAGACGAGTCAATTTTGGCTGGATTTGTGTACTGCCGTACATGTGGTCTGGTGTTAAAGTACACCAACAGCCAAACCTCTAATTTAACGAGACATCCATGCTGCAAGGTTATAAAGAAGTCGACAATCTTAAAAACAGTTTCGGCAGAGGACAAGTTTGAGGCAATGGAAAAGTGCATGGCATGGGTGGTTGAAGACTGTAGACCATTTTCTGCCGTTAACGGATCGGGCTTTCTGAAAATGGCAAAATTTTTTATCAAAATCGGGGCAACGTATGGCGAACACGTCGATATGGAAGACCTGCTTCCAGATGCCACAACTATTTCAAGGAATGTGCAAAAGGACGCTCTTGAAAAAAAAAATAAAATGAAGGAGGAAGTGTGCAATGTTGTTTGCAGCGGTGGAGCGTCAGCCACGATTGACCTGTGGACTGACAACTACGTTAAACGCAACTTTTTAGGCGTTACACTGCACTACCAGAAAGATGGCCGTTTCATGGATTTAGTATTGGGCATGAAATCGATGGATTTTGAAAGGTCAACGAGCGATAATATTCTTCAAAAGCTGAAATGTGTCTTTGACTACTTCGGTGTGGAGGATTTGCACCCAATAAAATTTATTACGGATAGAGGCGCAAACATCAGAAAGGCACTAGAAAACTACGATCGCCTTAACTGTAGTAGCCACTTGTTATCAAATGTAATGGAAAAATCGTTTGAGGAGACAACCGAGTTAACAGAGATGTTGGAGGGCTGCAAAAAAATTGTCAAATATTTTAAAAAGGCAAATTTACAGCACCTCCTGAAGACAACACTGAAAAGCCAATGTCCGACAAGGTGGAACTCGCATTTCACAATGCTAAAATCAATTGAAGACAACTGGGGAGAACTGAACAGTATTTTGGCATCTAATCAAGAATACAGTCGAATGCTTAGCATTGACTTAACAGTCGTAAAAAGACTCGTGCAAATGTGCGAAAAGATTGAAATAGTTTTTAATAAACTACAACTTACGAAATCGCCTTCACTGTGCTATGTGCTGCCATCAATTTCTACCATCAAAAACATTTGTTTACCTATTATAGATGACCCCATAGGAATTTGTATTTTAAAGGAAAACATTTTAAAAAACATTGAGGAAATATGGGTCCCTAATTTGGATATGTGGCATAAAGCTGCATTTTTCTTTATCCACCAGCCATTAACATGCAGCTCGGCGACTTGAGAAGTATAAAAATGTTTTGTGTTTCACAAATAAAGCCTGAAGTCTATACGGATTTATCATTATTCAGCCAAGAGACAATTTTTCCGTCCCAGGAATCAATAGAATTAGATGAACCCAATTATATCAATTCCGGGTTACCAACACAAAATAATGACCTATTCTTTTTCTCAGACTTGTTGGAAGAAACTCTAATAAGAAATAGAAACAGAGAAAGTCCAGAAGAAGAGGTAGAAGGATACGCAAATGAAATAGTAGATATGAATGAAAGTTTTAATTTGTTGGAGTGGTGGACCAATAATAAAACAAAATACCCACATTTATTTGAATTGGCAAAGAAAATACACTCAATGCCAGCAAGCAGCGCTGCTGCTGAAAGATCGTTTTCGATGGCTGGCAATATTGTAACAGAAAAGCGAAATAGGCTGGCACCTGGATCATTGGACAGCTTGCTGTTTTTAAACTCATATTACAAAAATGGAAAACTTTAAGCTCTTCGCGGCGCCTGAGTAAAAAGACAATGACCGTATTAGGCTGAAGCAGCCCTTAAAAATAAACCTTTTTAAATTCCTTAAACATTAAATGTAGATTTATAAATTTACTCCATAACATAAATAAAAACGTTCATATATGTAATGCATGTATTGCTGTTTTTTTTTTTTTTTAAGTACATTAAATTTTGCTTTATTTTCATATGCGGATAGCATGTGCAGGGTTTCTGGGCTGGCAATTATTAATATATTTAGTAATAATAGAGAATAACGGGTTGGCAATAATAAAATTTAGCTATGATAAAAAGTGTGAGTTTGTGTGCATTCACAAAACAAGCAAAACAGAAATGTACTAGACGAATGATGAATGTTGGATACCCTAATAAAATGTAAGTGCTATTGTGGATATGTAGTTATAGAATATATTTGCAATAATTGCATATTTTGATTAGCAAAGGTTGGCGTTAGCACACAATTGAGTAATAACGAAAACAGTTTAAAAACATATCATCTACCAACATTATAAGAGTATCCAACATTCATCATTCGTCTAGTGCATTTCTGTTTTGCTTCTTTCGTAAATATACACACACACACAGACTAACATGGCGGACTTCTTTATTAAGAGAACGAACTGACGAATGATGAACCAAATTCAAAAAGTAAAACAAAATTCAATAAAATATTATTTTTGTTCAAGAAAACGTGCTCATAGCAATAATACAGTTACAAACACACCAAGCTGCCAGCGTTTTAATATGAGATTTAATATATCGTGCTATCTGTTCCAAAATTCAATGTTGTATCGATACTGGCACGCCAAACTCTCACCACTAAAATGATAACTATCAGACACTCGAGTTGTACTCGAGTACAACCGGCTCGGATGCCAAAAAATCGAGTGTGTAGCGAGTGTCGACGAGCTCGAACACTCTTTTTGTCGAGAGGCTCGTTCGATAGAGTCTCGTTTGTAAACGAGTGTCGAACTCGATTGAACAAATATTCGACTAGATTGTTCGAACGAACTCGAACACACTCGTTGCAGCTCTCTGATGCGTATACTGTGGGGAACTTCACAGCTCCGCAAGTTGCCCAGTAAGCAAAGAAGACTCTAGCAAAAAATTCTGCAACAACTGCGAAGGCAAGCATACAACTACAGAGGCTGCCAAGTCTACAAGGAACTTAAAATCGTATCCATCAGCGCTGTACCACTGCACGCTCGCAACACGCACCGACTACCTTCACTCCATCGAAACACAACCCAGACGTCTTCTTTTCATCTGCAGCCAGATCCTCACTTGGCCCCGAGTTCTCAACCAATAACGCAACTTATGCAAGCGCCCTGCCTTCCTGCCTCAAACACACCGTACTTATAACCAAAACAAGTGAGCACAAACGCTGCACAGGAGCAGCAACAAAGTAACCTCGAAGCACTCGTATGTACCCTGCAGCAGAGCATGAACGAGTTTATGTCATTCATGAAAACAACTATGCAGGAACTAATGCGTAATCAAAATCTCTTGATACAAATGCTTGTATCACAACAGTCAAAATAATCAATGGCTGAGATACGAATATCTACGTGGAACGCTAATGGCGTCTCACAGCATAAACTTGAATTAGCTCAATTCCTACTCGATAAGCACATCGACGTAATGCTACTTTCCGAAACACACCTTACAAACAAATATAACTTTAACATAAGTGGATACTTATTCTATGGTACAAATCATCCCGATGGTAAAGCACACGGTGGAACTGGTATTTTGATCAGAAGCCGCCTCAAGCACCACTACTATAAAGAGTTTGCTGAAAACTTTCTACAGGCCACATCTCTAAAAATACATTTAAACAGTGGGAACCAACTTACTCTTGCCGCTGTATACTGCCCTCCGCGTTATACCATATCTGAAGACCAATTTATGGAATTTTTTAACTCACTAGGAGAATGCTTTATAGCGGCAGGAGACTACAATGCCAAGCACACACACTGGGGATCTCGTCTAGTGAATCCAAAAGGAAAGCAGCTCTACAATGCAATTATAAAAGCTAACAACAAGTTCGACTACGTTTCTCCTGGCAGACCAACATACTGGCCGACAGATCCCAAAAAACTACCCGATTTGATTGACTTTGCAGTTACCAAAAACATTTCGCGTAGACTGTTAAGTGCAGAGTGCCTTTCGGATCTATCATCCGATCACTCCCCAGTCCTAATAAATCTACAACGACACCCTGAATACATAAATCGACCCAGTAAGTTAACTTCACATAAAACTAACTGGCTCAGATAAAAAAATATATAAGCTCACACATTGAGCTTAAGCCACGTCTCGTTGATGTAGCTGACATTGACAGTTTTGTTAACACTCTGGAGACTGTTTTCGTTGCCGCAGCTCGCGCCGCTACGCCTCAAATACCAAAAACAATACACAACCAAAGGACAACAAATCTACAAATTGAACAGCTCGTTCTTGAAAAGCGGCGCTTACGACGTGATTGGCAATCGAACAGATCGCCATCGGCAAAGCAAAAACTTAAAGACGTCACACGTAAACTCACCAAAGCGTTAAAAATCGAGGACGAGCGCGCTCAACGCCGTTACATCGAGCAATTATCAACCACCAGTACGAAAAACTCATTGTGGAGAGCTCACCCAACTCTAAGCTCACCAACAGAAACAGTAATGCCTATAAGAAACTTGCAGGCGGCTGGGCTCGCAGCGATGAAGAAAGAGCTAACACATTTGCTACTCATCTCCAAAAAGTGTTCCAACCTAACCCTGCAACAAATACGTTTGCACTACCGACTTCTTCAAACGGCTCTCAGCTTCAAGATGATCCAATCAAGTTTCGCCCGAATGAAATCGTTAGAATCATTAAAGAGCAACTGAACCCAAAAAAATCTCCAGGAGGTGACCAAATAACCCCAAAGATGATTATTGAGCTTCCTTACTGTGCAATCTGCATAATTGCCCAGCTCTTCAATGCTATCACCAAACTTGGCCACCATCCAGACAGATGGAAAAAGTCAATTATCATTATGATACCAAAGCCTGGAAAAGATCACACAGTTCCCACGTCGTATGGACCTATAAGCTTATTACCGTGTCTATCAAAACTTTTTGAAAAATGTTTGCTGTCCCGAATCCATTCTTGAATCTTCATAACATAATCCCATCACTCCAATTTGGCTTTCGTGAAAAGCACGGAACAATTGAGCAGGGTAACAGAATAACATCAGAGATACGAAGCGCGTTCGAAAATAGAGAATACTGCACTGCAATTTTCTGGATGTTTCTCAGGCATTCGACAAAGTTTGGTTGGAAGGTCTAATGCATAAGATCAAAGCAATGCTCCCAAACAACTCACATAAGCTGCTTAAGTCGTACCTATACGACAGGAAGTTCGCAGTAAGATGTAACACTGCAATGTCTGACGAACACGGTATCGGAGCTGGTGTTCCACAGGGCAGCGTACTGGGACATCCCAATAAGCAGCCGATTGACAACATCTACCTTTGCTGATGATACAGCTATTCTCAGCCGCTCCAGATGCCCAATACAAGCAACAGCGCAACTAGCCCTTCATCTGGTCAACGTGGAAAAATGGTTATCAGATTGGCGAATTAAGGTAAACGAACAAAAATGTAAGCAAGTAACTTTCACCCTTAACAGGCAAGATTGTCCACCGCTCACGTTAAACAACACCACACTTCCAAAAGCAAACGATGTAACGTATCTGGGCGTACACTTAGACAGAAGACTAACATGGCGGCGACACATTGAAGCTAAAAGAACACATCTCAAACTGAAAGCCAATAGCCTCCACTGGCTCATCAATGCTCGCTCTTCCATTAGTTTGGACTACAAGGTCCTGCTTTACAACTATGTTCTAAAACCAATCTGGACCTATGGTTCCCAGTTATGGGGGAACGCTAGCAACAGCAGCATTGACATTGTCCAGAGAGCCCAGTCAAAAATATTGAGAACCATTACCGGGGCACCGTGGTATGTTCGAAACGAAAACATTCATAAAGACATAAACATCTCAACAGTCAAGGAGGAAATAGAGGAACAAAAAGTAAAATATCTTATCAAGCTCTCATCGCACACAAATCATCTCGCGAGAGGTCTCACAAGGCTGCGCAGCCGATCCCGTCTTCGTCGTAACGACTTACCAACCCAGCGATGATTTTTAAGGACGCGCACTCAGAATACAGTCAACAACAAAAATGAACTGTTAGCTAAGATTTATTTATAAGATTTGTATAAGGGAGAAGGGTGCGGGCTGAATGGGTGGGCTTGACTCCAAAACTTTGATGCAGTTTTTTGGGGTTCGTTACCAGCTATCTTCCTACCAAATTGGGTGGCTCTAGCTCCACAAATCTGGAAGATACACGCATTCTCGTTTTTGACGAAGCGTTGGGGCAGCTGGGGGCGGCTAGGGCGGTATTGGTGAGCGTGGCTCCAAAATTTTTGATGCAGTTTTTTGGGGGTTGCTAGTAGCTATCTTCCTACCAAATTTGATAGTTCTAACTGTAAGGGTGTGTGAAATATGCGGATTTATCGTTTTTGAATTATCGAATTTATCGATTTGCCAGCCTCCTAGCTATCGTAGATCCCCAATCTTGACACTTTAATTTACTATCCCATAGATAAAGAGAATTGGAAAGTTTCAAGTCTCTAGCTTGAAGGGTGTGGTAAAAAGTTGCGTTCATACAGACGGACAGACACCATGACGGACATTGCACAAACCCAATATACTCTTTACCTTCGGTATCGAGTATAATAACGTGTGCTATCCACCCCCATCGAGCACTACTACACTTCTACTACAGAAGGATACAGGTCGGCGACAAAAGTACTAACACCTGAGAACAAATTATTTTTAAAGTCTCTGAGTCCAAAAATAAACAAGTGGAAATGTTGCAGTCGGACGCAACCGACTACGGCATGCTCGATACCAGCATTAAAACAGGTAAAAAGAGGCCTGATTGCAAAGGAGTACGGATGCACCAGGGGTGTACGCTGCCTTAAAGATTCTCCAATGCAAATGGGGATGCCACCAACTATCTTCCTTCCAAATTTGGTGACTCTAGCTCGAAAATTGTAAAAAGTGGGGAAAAGGGGCTGGGGGTGGTATGGGTGAATGTGGCATCCAAATTTTTACTGCAGATCTTTGTGAAATGTCAATTGCTATCTTCCTACCAAATTTGGTGACTCTAGATCGAAAATTGTAACATGTGGGGAAAGGGGGGCTGGGGGCAGTATGGCTGGGCGTGTCATCCAAATTTTTGCTGCGGATCTTTGTGAAATGTCAATTGCAATCTTCATACTAAATTTGGTGACTCTAGCTAAAAGTTTGAAAAAGGTGGGAAAGGGGGTGGAAGGGGTGCGCGTGGCTCCAAAACTTTGATGCAGTTTTTTGAGGGTCTTTGCAAGCTATCTTTCTGCCAAATTTGGTGGATCTAGCTCCACAACTCTGGAAGATACACGCATTCTCGTTTTTGACGAAGCATTGGGGCATCTGGGGGTTGCTAGGGTGGTATTGGTGGCATGGCATCCAAACTTTTGATGCAGTTTTTGGGTGGTCTTCATCACTTATCTTGCCACCAAATTTGGTGGCTCTAGCTCAAAAACTGTGGGAGATATAGGCTTTTCTGAGTTTAAAATGCGGGGGGGGTGCGGGCGGAATGGGTTGGCGTGGCTCCAAAACTTTGATGCAGTTTTTTGGGTTCGTTACCAGCTATCTTCCTACCAAATTTGGTGGCTCTAGCTCCACTACTCTGGAAGATACACGCATTCTCCTTTTTGACGAAGCATTGGGGCATCTGGGGGCGGCTAGGGCGGTATTGGTGAGCGTGGCATCCAAACTTTTGATGCAGTTTTTGGGGGGTCATCATTACCTAAATTGTCACCAAATTTGGTGGCTCTAGCTCAAAAACTGTGGGAGATATAAGCTTTTTTGACTTTAAATTGCGGGGGGGCTGGGGGCGGAATGGGTGGGCGTGACTCCAATACTTTTGATGCAGTTTTTTGGGGGTTGCTAGTGGCTATCTGCCCACCAAATTTGGTAGTTCTAGCTGTAAGGATGTGCGAAATATGCGGATTTATCGGTTTTGAGTTATCGAATTTATCGATTTGCCAGCCCCCTAGTTATTAAGTTACTATCCCATAGATAAAGAGAATTGGAAAGTTTCAAGTCTCTAGCTTGAAGGGTGTGGAAAAAAGTTGCGAACATACAGACGGACAGACGGACGGACACCATGACGGACATTGCACAAACCCAATATACTCTTTACCTTCGGTATCGAGTATAATAAATATAGTTTAAAAAACTAAAAAACACGCTTCTATAATACATCGAACTAAAAAGTGAAAAATAAATATAGTTTAAAAAAATTAAAAAGAAGCGTTTAGAGCATATCAAACTAAAAAGTTAAAAATAATTTTCAAATAAGCTTAAAACAATAATAAATGATACTAGCATTATTGTAAAAAATGGCATTGGGCGCTCGATGTACGAGAAATATGGACAAAGCGCCCCACGCTTTTTTGACAATAACGCTAGTATCATTTATTATTGTTTTAAGCTTATTTGAAAAATTATTTTTAACGTTTTAGTTTGATATGCTCTAAAAGCTTCTTTTTAGTTTTTTTAAACTATATTTATTTTTCACTTTTTAGTTCGATGTATTATAAAAGCGTGTTTTTTAGTTTTTTAAACTATAAGGGAGAATCCCTAGTGTTGGACACCCCTTTGGATTTTGTGACATAAGACTGTCCAAAAAAAAACGTACAGCTTATCTGTTTGAATCGTTGAAAAGCTTGTTCAATTGCGCATCGATTGGTATAAGGCATTATACACATTTCATTCATGTTTAATGATATATTTCACATTTAATAAAAAAACTCAAAATCACGATTTTCAAAAAAGTGCCCCGAAGTTGGACACCCCCTTTTATCTTGTGAAAATGCAGCCAATAAAATAAAATAAAATGCCAAATCATTGTTTTTATGTAAGATTTTGTTTTTTATGCAAATAAACAATGAAAATCAAACGAATTTATTATTTTATTAATTATTATTGCTCGTAATGAGCAGTATCGCAAGTAATGCATCGATATATCGATTGATGTATCGATCTATGCATCGCATGCTCATCATTGCTCACATACCTTATTAATATGGCGCGAAATATGTAAACAAACTAATTATTCTTTTTTTTTTGGGTTTTTTTCATCAAAACCATTTTTTATGAAATTATTTATTCAATTAACTATGAAATTCAACTTAAAGTTTCTTTATTTGGTTTTTTTCATTTAAACCATAAAATTTAAATTTCCATACCTTGTTGCGCGCTCATTTTGATACATTTATATGAAGATGACACGATCATCGATACAATTGAATGAAAATATCGATTACAATTAATCGTGTTCAATTGTGAAACATCAACAGTGTCCAGATTAGAAGAAAGCACGGTTTTAACATTTTTGAATGTAAAACCCAAAATATTGAAAAAAAAAATGTTTGATTGCAGAATATGAAAGAGCATGATGAAACAATTAAGAAAAAATTTATTAACCTTTGTTGAATCATGGAATAATTCAATTACATAAGCGTTGAAATTTTAAAAAGTTTAGGTCGGAATATCGGTATTTTAATTTTTGTCTCTGAATTAGCCAAAACTAGGTATTAACACCTGTAGACCTTGTCAAAAGAAAGCCGGCACTGAAAGCTATCTGTCACAGTAATTAGACCGCGCTAGCATCAAAACTCGCAAAATAAAGGGGGGTGTCCGACTTCTGTACAGTGTCCGAGATTGGGGCTTCTCCCTTACTTATTGCTAGTTTTCTAATTCACTAGAAAAGATTCAATAAATAAGACCAGCAATTTAAAAAAAAAAATAAAATAAAAATCGTCCTGCTAGCTTAAGAGCATCGAAGATTTATGCGTTTTTGTCTCGCTTCACCGTATTCACATTGATTGGATCCAAGACTGCGCCCGAATTTAGTAATGTTATGCAAGAAAGTAAGTACTCGTTATCCCT
Organism: Scaptomyza flava; assembly: GCA_030179655.1. Taxonomy (NCBI): domain Eukaryota; kingdom Metazoa; phylum Arthropoda; class Insecta; order Diptera; family Drosophilidae; genus Scaptomyza; species Scaptomyza flava. The sequence continues at coordinate 64,741 of JARNME010000066.1, read as the reverse complement.
ACGCATTATTTCATAAGGCAATGTAGCTAAGCTAGTGCTATTTTTCTGAAAATTATATTCCTGATTTTATGTATCATCCTTAAAGTATGCCTTATAAATTTGGTAACGACACATGCGTCATGTCAGAGAGGTAACGACACATGAGCGAGGTAACGGCAAATGAGTCATGTTTTTTCGTGCGTGCAGCCGGCTCTATCGATTTATAAGAAGTTGTCACATCAAAAAGCTCATATCTCCCACAGTTTTTGAGCTAAAGCCACCAAATTTAGTGCCAAGATAGGTGATGATGACACTCCAAAAACTGGAGTTTGGATGCTACACCCACCAATGCTACCCTAGCCGGCCCCATCCACCCCAACGCTTCCTCAAAAACGGGAATGTGTGTATCTTCCAGAGTTGTGGAGTTGAGTCACCAAATTTGGTAGGAAGATAGCTGGCAACGACCCCCAAAAAAAAAAAATCATCAAAGTTTTAGAGCCAGCCCACCCATACCGCCCCCAGCCCCCTTTCCACACGTTTTACAAACTTCGAGCATGAGTTACCAAATTTAGATGAAGATAGCAATTGACATCCCACATAGATCGGCACCAAAAATTTGAATACCACGCCCAACCATACCGCCCGCAGCCCCCCTTTCCCAACTTTTACAAACTTTGAGCTAGAGTCACCAAATTTGGTATGAAGATAGCAATTGACATCCCACATAGATCGGCACCAAAAATTTGAATACCACGCCCAACCATACCGCCCGCAGCCCCCCTTTCCCCACTTTATACAAACTTCGAGCTAGAGTCACCAAATTTGGTATGAAGATAGCAATTGACATCCCACATAGATCGGCACCAAAAATTTGAATACCACGCCCAACCATACCGCCCGCAGCCCCCCTTTCGCCACTTTATACAAACTTCGAGCTAGAGTCACCAAATTTGTTATGAAGGTAGCATTTGACATTCCACAAGGATCTGCAGCAAAAATTTGGATGCCACGCCCAACCATACCGCCCGCAGCCCCCCTTTCCCCACTTTATACAAACTTCGAGCTAGAGTCAAAAAATTTGGTATGAAGATAGCAATTGACATCCCACATAGATCGGCACCAAAAATTTGAATACCACGCCCACCCATACCGCCCCCAGTCCTCCTTTCCCCACTTTATACAAACTTTGAGCTAGAGTCACCAAATTTGGTATGAAGGTAGCATTTGACATTCCACAAGGATCTGCAGCATAAATTTTGATGCCACACCCACCCCTAAGCCCCCAGGTACCCTCTCCATACCTTTTACAAATTTTGAGCTAGAGTCACCAAATTAGGTATGAATATAGCAATTGACATTCACCAAATTTGGTATGATAATAGCAGATAATATTCAACAAAGAGTTTCATCAAAAATTTGGATGGCACACTCACCCATACCGCCCCCAGCCCCATTTTCCCACTTTTTACAAACTTCGAGCTAGAGTCACCAAATATGGAAGGAAGATAGCTGGTGGCATCCCCATCTGGATCGGAGAATCTTTAAGGCAGCGTACACCCTTGCCGCATCCGTACCCCTTTGCAATCAGGCCTCTTTTTACCGATTTTAATACTGGTATCGAGTATGCCGCAGTCGGTTGCGTCCGACTGCAACGTTTGCACTTGTTTTAGACCCCTTTTAACGATGAAGTTTTTTTATGAGTTTTTTTTTCATTCTGTTTTAAAACATCTTCGCAAATCTGGTCGCATTTACACGATGAAGTTTTTTCATGCAGCATTTTCTTTGTTAATGCAAATCTGATTTAAATTTATGGTCGATAAACATATATCTTTGCCATCGACTGTTTTATTTGTTAACATATAATGGATTTAAGAAGCAACAAGTAAATAAAATGGATTCAGTGAACATTTCTACTCATAATTTCTTAACCAAAACAATGTATTTACTATTGGCGCTAATATTTGCTTGTGCGATATTTCGTATCGATATCTTTATCATTCACATCAAACACTGTGCAACTCTGTGTTTAAATGCAATCGGAATAAGGCAAAGCAAAATGAGACAAATAAATCATTGCTTCACAAGTCATGAAGTATTGCTTGCAGCTGTAACAACTCTTCACCCTTTGCCAACAAACGAATGCTTCAGACGCAAAAACTTCATCGTGTAAAAGGGGTCTTAGTCTGTGAGTGGCCTTACGCTTGTACTGACAACGGTTTTTACGTGCAAGATTGTTTGTTTCTTTTTGCAAGCTATTTACGTTGTTTGTACGAAAGTGTAACATTAATTTTTAGGTGAAAATGTTTTGCGGAATTTATCACGTGAGTTCGAAAAAGGCGTTGCTTACACTTGTGATAACTTCTTCACAACTTATAATTTGGCTACCGAATTAATGCACCGAAAAATTACTTTGGTTGGTACAGTCAGAAAAAGTTAAAAGTTTTTGCCTCGATATGAAGAAAAAGACCGAATATTACTTGGAATTCTTGTTACGCAAAATATTACACTGACAACGTATGTTCCAAAATAGTATAAATTTGTGATTATAATGGGCTCTTACTTCATTCGGCTGAAGTCCGAGATGATACAAAAAAAAACCTGAAATTATTTACCCTTATAATAATACGAAAGCAGGTGTTGATGCACTCGTAGCAGCTCGTAGCAACATACACATGCAAGCGCCAAACAAAACGATGGCCTGTTGCCTTATTTGCTAATATGATTGATGACAGAAATATGGACAGAAATATATCCTGAATGGAACAGCAATAAATACTTCAAACGTAGACGGTTTTTGGTGAACTTGGCTACAGCGTCAGTTACTCCTCACATTGCTCGCAGAAAAGGAATGCCGTATGGGCCGTCCGCAAGGCAAGTTGTCCAGAACATCCAGGACGCAGTTGAAAAAGACAGTGGTGCACCGTCTAAAACCTCACAGGCCCCAGATAGTCCCTTGGCTTTGGGAAAAAGACAAAGGTAAGTAAACCGACTTTACAGACAGCCAATGTTTTTTTTTACTTAAAAATGTGTGGGTCGGGCTAGGGCGGAATGTGTGGGCAAGGCTTCAAAATTTTTGATGCAGTTTTTTGGGGGTTGCTCGTAGCTATCTTCTTACCAAATTAAGTAGTTCTAGCTGTAAGGATGTGAGAAATATGGGGTTTTATTGATTTTTAGCTTCAAAACTTTTGATAAAGTATTTGGGGGGTCATCATCACCTATCTTAACAGCAAATTTGGTGGCTATAGCTCAAAAAGTGTAGGAGAGACAGGCTTTTTATACTCGATACCGAAGGTAAAGAGTATATTGGGTTTGTGCAATGTCCGTCATGGTGTCTGTCCGTCTGTCCGTCCGTATGTGTGCAAGTTTTTTCCACACCCTTCAAGCTAGAGACTTGAAACTTTCCAATTCTCTTTATCTATGGGATAGTAACTTAATAACTAGGGGGCTGGCAAATCGCTAAATTCGATAGCTCAAAAACGATAAATCCGCATATTTCACACACCCTTACAGCTAGAACTATCAAATTTGGTAAGAAGATAGCCACTAGCAACCCCCAAAAAACTGCATCAAAAGTATTGGAGTCACGCCCACCCATTCCGCCCCCAGCCCCCCCGCATTTTAAAATCAGAAAAGCCCATATCTCCCACAGTTTTTGAGCTATAGCCACCAAATTTGGTGCCAAGATAGGTGATGATGACCCCCCAAAAACTGCATCAAAAGTTTGGATGCCACGCCCACCAATACCACCCTAGCCGCCCCCAGATGCCCCAACGCTTCGTCAAAAACGGGAATGCGTGTATCTTCCAGAGTTGTGGAGCTAGAGCCACCAAATTTGGCAGAAAGATAGCTTGCAACGACCCCCAAAAAACTGCATCAAAGTTTTAGCAACGCCAAACCATTCCGCCCCCTTTCCCCACCTATTTCAAACTTTTAGCTAGAGTCACCAAATTTAGTATGAAGGTAGCAATTGACATTCCACATAGATCTGCAACAAAAATTTGGATGCCACGCGCAGCCATACTGCCCCCAGCCCCGCTCTCACCACTTTTTACAATTTTCGAGCTAGAGTCACCAAATTTGGTATGAAGATAGCAATTGACATTCCACATAGATCTGCAGCAAAACTTTGGATGCCACGCCCACCCATACCGCCCCCAGTCCTCCTTTCCCCACTTTTTACAAACTTCGAGCTAGAGTCACCAAATTTGGTATGAAGATAGCAATTGACATTCCACACAGATTTGCATCAAAAATTTGGATACCACGGCCAGCCATTCTGCCTCCAGCCCCCCTTTCCCCACTCTTTACAAACTTCGAACTGGAGTCACCAAATTTGGTATGAAGATAGCAATTGACATTTCACAAAGATCTGCAGTAAAAATTTGGATGCCACACCCACCCATACAGCCCCTAGCTCCTCTTTCCCCACCTATTACAAACTTCGAGCTAGAATCACCAAATTTGGTATGAAGATAGCAATTGACATTTCGCAAAGATCTGCAGTAAAAATTTAGATGCCACACCCACCCATACCGCCCCCAGCCCCCCTTTCAACAGCTCTTACAAACTTTCAGCTAGAGTCACCAAATTTGGAAGGAAGATAGTTGGTGGCATCCCTATCTGCATCGGAGAATTTTTATGGCAGCGTACACCCCTGCCCCATCCGTACCCTTTTGTAATCAGGCCTCTTTTTACCTGTTTTAATACTGGTATCGAGTATGCCGCAGTCGGTTGCGTCCGACTGCAACGTTTCCACTTGTTTGACTTAATAATGCGGGGAGGCTGGGTCGGCATGGGTGGGCGTGGCTCCAAAATTCGATGCAGTTCTTTGGGGGTCGGTAGTACCTATCTTTTTACCAAATTTGGTAGTTCTAGCTGTAAGGATGTGCGAAATATGAGGATTTATCGGTTTTGACTTATCGAATTTATCGATTTGCCAGCCCCCCAGTTATCGTAGAACCCCAATCTTGACATGTCAATTTAGTATCCCATAGATAAAGAGAATTGGAAAGTTTCAAGTCTCTAGCTTGAAGGGTGTGGAAAAAACTTGCAACCATACGGATGGACAGACGGACAGACAGACAGACAGACAGACAGACAGACAGACAGACAGACAGGTGAATTTGCTTTGAGTCTATTAAGTGGTTTCGGCTATGTTTAGCATAATCTTTAGTAATCTAAGCTCTGCCCATCAAATATGGGTTCACTAAAATGCTTTTTGGTTTTGCAGCCTGCTTTTTTCACAACCGCGAGCAGCAGGGCGTTAGTTGTACTCAAACACAAAAGTAGCGCGCGTTGGTCGTGAATCAGTATTTTGAATTTAAGTTTACAAAACACAGTTGCATTTCCGATTTATTAAGAAAAAGTTATTAGCCTACCGCCACAATATGTGCTTTTTTCAACACTTGTTGTTACGGTCGTAAAACTCATGTATACTGTACGGGAGCTGTACGGGGCTCATGCGTACAGGCCTTTAGACAAAACGTAACACTAACATTATTGATATACATATTACAGCAAACGCTCGATAACGTGATACGTCTAAAACGTGAACTCATCAAAACGTGAACAACATTTTATGTGCATTGAATATTCTAAAACGTGAACAAGGCGAGAAAGCTCTATAACATGAATAATAAACTTGTCAATGTTTACATTGAGCTCAAATAAATTTTTCATTTTTTCTCTCCACAATACTCACTCACTCACTCAAAAGTCAACTGCAGAATAAAGAATCTCACAAATTTTCACTTTTCTACAATCTTTGCAACTATTCTAAAACGAGGATATTGATGTTGACATTGCGGATAATTCATTCATTTCTATTAATAATTTATAAACCACAACAATATGTTTACTATTTGCGCTTATATTTGCTTGTGCGATATTTCGTATCAATAACTTTATTTTTCACATCAAACACTGTGCAACTCTGTGTTTACATTATATCGGAATAAGGCAAAGCAAAATTAGAAGAAAAATTCACGACTTAACAAGTAGTGAATTATGGCTTGAAATTTTATCCCTCTACTCCCCTTGCCTATAAACAAAAAATTCAGAGAGAAAATTCACGAAAAAACTTCAGCGTGTAAATGGGCACTTAGAGTATTAGAAAAGCAGAAAACTCAAAAGAAAATTACAGATTTTTTTAACTAAAAGTTTTCTTAAATTTCTTTAAAGATTTAATAAATTGTGAATTTATATGAGTTAATATGTCTGCATTTAACACTATTTTGGCATTCGAAAACGTGAACACTTTCGTCAACGTGAACTGCCTTGGTTTTAATTAGGTCACGTTATCGAGCGTTTGCTGTATTGATAGACAATTTCGAATAAGCAAAGGGCGTTCACATAAGCGCGCGTGTTGCTCTTATGATAATCAGAAAATTTGAAATCTCGCGCCTTTGTTGTTGCTCATTTACGTTCACTCTCTATTTTATGTGCGCGCTTTGCATGTCAATCGTAAAGTTTAATAACCCTAGCTCCTCCGCACACACACTAAATTAAAGCTAAAGGCAATGTACAATTCACTTAACTGCAGCCTCTTAGATATGTTTTGCATTGATTCAGTGTGTGCGAAAAAGGTAGCGATACTACGCTCTTTGTTTGACTTGCAGAGCGCGCGCATACATAAGAGAGTTAGCCGAAATAGCTATAATTGGTGATGGAGCCTGCCTTTTTAATTCATTACAAGCATTTGGAAATAATATGCATCCTGTTGCGTTTTACCGGTCCATTAATGAATGGACATTTTGATGTTAATACTCCTTTAGAGGAAGTATTAACTCAAGACTCTGATACTTCAAGTGAATGCAAAACCGAAAAGGTTAAAAATCCTGTTAAAAGACTTAGTCTTAGTTATTCGCCGACAAGGCAGGAAAAAGGTACTAAAACATTCATTTGAAAAAAAAATCGTGATATTAATTGGGGTAAGCGCATAATTTTGAGGCTCATAGAGTTGCAGAGAGAAGACATCAGGCTAATAATCCTGATGCACGTCAAGAAAGGCGTTTGCGTGCATGGACTGTTAAAGCCATGTCTGGATTAAACTATGATTTTGAAATAGCTTACAAGTCAGATAAAGTTACTCAACTTGGTAAATTGAATATTGAATATGCAAACATTGTAATGCTTTAAAATGGAAAAATGAGCCTTTGGGTATCTGTTGCAAGGCAGGAAAAGTTAAGCTTTCCCAAAATGAAAGTTTGCCTGATCCACTTAAAAGCTTAATTATTGCTGCTTTCAAATAACTTCTTTTGGAAGTACAAAAACTATAAATGAAAGTTGGTCAACCTTTAAAGTCTAAGGACAAGTTAATCACTTAATTGGTAGTGTCCGACCTTTGCCAAATGAAGAAATGAAGTTTCTTCAAATTTATTTTGTTGGTGATGATGAAAAGGAAGTTCAACTATGTTGCAAAAATATTTCAAATATTGATTGTAGCGTAGTAAAGGATCTTCAATGTATGTTTCATCATAAAAATCGTTTTGTTAAAGATCTAAAAATGGCTCTCAATAAAATACCAACAAGTACGAAAGACTATAAATTGGTTATACATGCTGATCGCACACCCGCTGGTGAACATTAAGGGCTTTACAATGCACCTCTATCCAGCGGAGTTGCTTTAGTTATTGTTTGTCAGCAATTTAAAAAGCGCGATAAGTAGTAGGAAACTGGGGGTTCTAACTCAAAAGGATGCCGACAATTTATGACCCCATTAAATTTTATGACCATTTTATCGCCCCCTTGTTTTTTGACCCTTTTTGGACCCCTACAATATTATAATTTATGACCATTTTTTCCCATGATCGTGTCCCTCCTTTGATAAGACTAGGGTGGAGAATAAAGGATTAATATTCCTAGGCCACCACTTTACCAGCAGCATCTGTGAGAAGCATTGATGAGAGGAACAGATTTGGCTATTTACCTAACTAGTGTTAGAGTCAAATGTGCGCCTCTTTGACGTGCGTGGCATTGTAAACCTGTTTATGGTCATGAGGTGCAGTGTGCACAGGAAGAAAGGATAGATAAGAGAGAGTCAAGAGGGCGCCTGTTTGACGTGCGTTGCATTGTTAACCTGAAAGCAAGCAATAATGAATGAATTTTTATGGTCATGAGTAGTAGTGATCATAGGATCTGGAATCGAGAGGGCGCCTCTTTGACGTGCGTGGCATTATAAACCTGCAACACACGTCAAAAAATGAATGTTTATGATCATGAGTAGCAGTGTGCAAAGGAAGAAAGGATAGATAATAGAGACAAGCGAACGCTTGTTCGATGTACTGGGGTACTGCGAACGCAGCACTAGCACTAGCAGCAGCAGCAGCAGCAGCAGCAGCAGCGGCAGGATCAATACATTGCTTCTAAGCAAGAGTATTGATACTTGTTGATTGAGATTAAAATGTGTTAGTGGGGGAAAGAGTTAGGGAGAGAAAGTGTTAGAAGGAGAATGTATGTTAGAGGGGGAAAGAGCTAGAGGGGGAAAGTGCTAGAAGGGGAATGTGTGTTGGAGGGGGAAAGAGTTATAGGGGGAAAGTGTTAGAAGGAGAATGTGTGTTAGAGGGGGAAAGTGATCCTGCTTGTATTCATTTAATAAGCCACGCCCCTTATACGATTTTGAATGGTCCCCACCGTCCTTAATATGAAAACTATTTTCCAATCCTTTGGGATTGATATTTAAATATTTAGCGCCATGCCTTTCTAACCTTTGATATTATATATATATACCGGCTTTTATTTTGGTCAATAATATACATCTTCCATATTTTTAGTCATGAGTAATATCAACTCATGTTTACAATTTAGTAAGACCTTGTTATAATCTTCAGCAAATCCAAGTAAGTATTTAAGAGGTATAGAAAAATTAAAGTATCCGTTCGACAGCTGTCTATCACTTCCATTGAACCAGCCAGAATTCTCTAACATGCAGCTCTTCGTCTTGTTCAAGGAATCGTAGTTTTTTAAGGTTGTTGAAATACCAACAAATCGAGTACGGTCAATCTCAATTCCATTTAACCCTCCGTTGAGTGAGAAGGTCCGTAGGGACCTATTAACATATTCAACTTGAAATTACTCCTATTTCGGCCACTACGACCCCACCATAAAGTTACTCTGTATTCCAAGAAAAAAAAAATCAAGGCGATCGGATCATTATTTTAGGAGTTATTGAGGTTTTTCGCACACTTGTACGCGGACGTGTGACAAGATCCGTAGGGACCTTGTACTGAATTTTCATGGAATAACTCATAAATTCATGTTCTTTGGGCGTAATTATATTTTTTTTTTTATTATTTGAACACATAACTAATTTTTATTTTCAATTCTGGCTAATTTTATGTTGCCTTTCATGGAAATCAATAATCCAATTCTTTGAATTTACCCTAAATGACTTTGCGTTCAGGTATACGTGCCAAACCAAATCTTTCAATTTACTTCATCCCTAAATGTTTATGCGTTCAGGTATACGTGCCAAAGAGAATAAAAGAAGTTGTAGTTTCGTGAACCAAATCATTTTTGTATTTAGTATTTAGTTATAAACAATAAAAACACAAAAATCCTTTAAAAAGTTTTTTTTTTTCATCAAATTAGCACTATTTTCTAAATAGGTCCCTACGGACCTTGTCACACGATGGTGAAGATCAGAAGTGTCACTCACCGGAGGGTTAATTCATAGCGAAGCTCGTCAAAGAGATAACTCATACAATTGTTTTTAAGTTTTCCATCTACAGCAAGCGAGTTATCTGCCAAACAAATTGTGCCCTCAACATTAATAAAACTCTCACAAGGCAATACATATAAGTCCTGATTCTGAATAGTAATCCTAACTTCGTCATTTGCTTTTAAATGCTTGTAGATATGGAGAGTAACTATGAAATTCTTTCTTGATTATACTCTCATCCGAATAGGCTTTCTCTCGAACATTCAATACACTACTCATTATTTTTTAACACGCTTATATTAGCTTCACTTGTATGTATGTAACTTTCCTTTGGACTAAAAGCAAGTGGCTTATTACTGTCAGTATATCCCATTACCTCAAGTTCGTCCTTTGGCCGAGCGGTCTAAGGCGCGGGTCTTCGCTCCCGGACTCACCGATAGTGGGTTCTAATCCCGTCCACGGCCGAAAAACAAAAAATTTTTTTAACTCTCCTTTGTACTAAAAGCAAGTGGCTTATTACTGTCAGTATATCCCATTTCCTCAAGTTCGTTCGTTGGCCGAGCGGTCTAAGGCGCGGGTCTTCGCTCCTGGACTCACCGGTCGTGGGTTCTAATCCCGTCCACAGCCGAAAAAGAAATTTTTTTTTAAATCTTCACCATGTTCATGTTCACTAGACCTTACAAATTTTTTTTTTCAATAATTAATAGAAATAAAAATTAAAAAATAAATAAGGGAGAAGCCCCAATCTCGGACACTGTACAGAAGTCGGACACCCCCCTTTATTTTGCGAGTTTTGATGCTAGCGCGGTCTAATTACTGTGACAGATAGCTTTCAGTGCCGGCTTTCTTTTGACATGGTTCACAGGTGTTAATACCTAGTTTTGGCTAATTCAGAGACAAAAATTAAAATACCGATATTCCGACCTAAAATTTTTAAAATTTCAACGCTTATGTAATTGAATTATTCCATGATTCAACAAAGGTTAATAAATTTTTTCTTAATTGTTTCATCATGCTCTTTCATATTCTGCAATCAAACATTTTTTTTTTTCAATATTTTGGGTTTTACATTTAAAAATTTTAAAACCGTGCTTTCTTCTAATCTGGACACTGTTGATGTTTCACAATTGAACACGATTAATTGTAATCGATATTTTCATTCAATTGTATCGATGATCGTGTCATCTTCATATAAATGTATCAAAATGAGCGCGCAACAAGATATGGAAATTGAAATTTTATGGTTTAAATGAAAAAAACCAAATAAAGAAACTTTAAGTTGAATTTCATAGTTAATTGAATAAATAATTTCATAATAAATGGTTTTGATGAAAAAACACCCAAAAACAGAATAATTAGTTTGTTTACATATTTCGCGCCATATTAATAAGGTATGTGAGCAATGATGAGCATGCGATGTATAGATCGATACATCAATCGATATATCGGTGCATTACTTGCGATACTGCTCATTACGAGTAATAATAATTAATAAAATAATAAATTCGTTTGATTTTCATTGTTTAATTGCATAAAAAACAAAATCTTACATAAAAACAATGATTTGGCATTTTATTTTATTTTATTGGCTGCATTTTCACAAGATAAAAGGGGGTGTCCAACTTCGGGGCACTTTTTTGAAAATCGTGATTTTGAGTTTTTTCATTAAATGTGAAATATATCATTAAACATGAATGAAATGTGTATAATGCCTTATACCAATCGATGCGCAATTGAACAAGCTTTTCAACGATACTAACAGATAAGCTGTACGTTGATTTTGGACAGTCTTATGTCACAAAATCCAAAGGGGTGTCCAACACTAGGGATTCTCCCTTATAGTTTAAAAAACTAAAAAACACGCTTTTATAATACATCGAACTAAAAAGTGAAAAATAAATATAGTTTAAAAAAACTAAAAAGAAGCTTTTAGAGCATATCAAACTAAAACGTTAAAAATAATTTTTCAAATAAGCTTAAAACAATAATAAATGATACTAACATTATTGTCAAAAAAGCGTGGGGCGCTTTGTCCATATTTCTCGTACATCGAGCGCCCAATGCCATTTTTTACAATAATGCTAGTATCATTTATTATTGTTTTAAGCTTATTTGAAAAATTATTTTTAACTTTTTAGTTTGATATGCTCTAAACGCTTCTTTTTAATTTTTTTAAACTATATTTATTTTTCACTTTTTAGTTCGATGTATTATAGAAGCGTGTTTTTTAGTTTTTTAAACTATATTTATTATACTCGATACCGAAGGTAAAGAGTATATTGGGTTTGTGCAATGTCCGTCATGGTGTCCGTCCGTCTGTCCGTCTGTATGTTCGCAACTTTTTTCCACACCCTTCAAGCTAGAGACTTGAAACTTTCCAATTCTCTTTATCTATGGGATAGTAACTTAATAACTAGGGGGCTGGCAAATCGATAAATTCGATAACTCAAAACCGATAAATCCGCATATTTCGCACATCCTTACAGCTAGAACTACCAAATTTGGTGGGCAGATAGCCACTAGCAACCCCCAAAAAACTGCATCAAAAGTATTGGAGTCACGCCCACCCATTCCGCCCCCAGCCCCCCCGCAATTCAAAGTCAAAAAAGCTTATATCTCCCACAGTTTTTGAGCTAGAGCCACCAAATTTGGTGACAATTTAGGTAATGATGACCCCCCAAAAACTGCATCAAAAGTTTGGATGCCACGCTCACCAATACCGCCCTAGCCGCCCCCAGATGCCCCAATGCTTCGTCAAAAAGGAGAATGCGTGTATCTTCCAGAGTAGTGGAGCTAGAGCCACCAAATTTGGTAGGAAGATAGCTGGTAACGAACCCAAAAAACTGCATCAAAGTTTTGGAGCCACGCCAACCCATTCCGCCCGCACCCCCCCCGCATTTAAACTCAGAAAAGCCTATATCTCCCACAGTTTTTGAGCTAGAGCCACCAAATTTGGTGGCAAGATAAGTGATGAAGACCACCCAAAAACTGCATCAAAAGTTTGGATGCCATGCCACCAATACCACCCTAGCAACCCCCAGATGCCCCAATGCTTCGTCAAAAACGAGAATGCGTGTATCTTCCAGAGTTGTGGAGCTAGATCCACCAAATTTGGCAGAAAGATAGCTTGCAAAGACCCTCAAAAAACTGCATCAAAGTTTTGGAGCCACGCGCACCCCTTCCACCCCCTTTCCCACCTTTTTCAAACTTTTAGCTAGAGTCACCAAATTTAGTATGAAGATTGCAATTGACATTTCACAAAGATCCGCAGCAAAAATTTGGATGACACGCCCAGCCATACTGCCCCCAGCCCCCCTTTCCCCACATGTTACAATTTTCGATCTAGAGTCACCAAATTTGGTAGGAAGATAGCAATTGACATTTCACAAAGATCTGCAGTAAAAATTTGGATGCCACATTCACCCATACCACCCCCAGCCCCTTTTCCCCACTTTTTACAATTTTCGAGCTAGAGTCACCAAATTTGGAAGGAAGATAGTTGGTGGCATCCCCATTTGCATTGGAGAATCTTTAAGGCAGCGTACACCCCTGGTGCATCCGTACTCCTTTGCAATCAGGCCTCTTTTTACCTGTTTTAATGCTGGTATCGAGCATGCCGTAGTCGGTTGCGTCCGACTGCAACATTTCCACTTGTTTATTTTTGGACTCAGAGACTTTAAAAATAATTTGTTCTCAGGTGTTAGTACTTTTGTCGCCGACCTGTATCCTTCTGTAGTAGAAGTGTAGTAGTGCTCGATGGGGGTGGATAGCACACGTTATTATACTCGATACCGAAGGTAAAGAGTATATTGGGTTTGTGCAATGTCCGTCATGGTGTCTGTCCGTCTGTCCGTCTGTATGAACGCAACTTTTTACCACACCCTTCAAGCTAGAGACTTGAAACTTTCCAATTCTCTTTATCTATGGGATAGTAAATTAAAGTGTCAAGATTGGGGATCTACGATAGCTAGGGGGCTGGCAAATCGATAAATTCGATAATTCAAAAACGATAAATCCGCATATTTCACACACCCTTACAGTTAGAACTATCAAATTTGGTAGGAAGATAGCTACTAGCAACCCCCAAAAAACTGCATCAAAAATTTTGGAGCCACGCTCACCAATACCGCCCTAGCCGCCCCCAGCTGCCCCAACGCTTCGTCAAAAACGAGAATGCGTGTATCTTCCAGATTTGTGGAGCTAGAGCCACCCAATTTGGTAGGAAGATAGCTGGTAACGAACCCCAAAAAACTGCATCAAAGTTTTGGAGTCAAGCCCACCCATTCAGCCCCCAGCCCCCCCGCATTTTTAAATCAGAAAAGCTTATATCTCCCACAGTTTTTGATCTAGAGCCACCAAATTTGGTGCCAAGATAGGTGATGATGACCCCACAAAAACTGCATTAAAAGTTTGGATGCCACGCCCACCAATACCGCACTAGCCACCCCCATCTGCCCCAACGCTTCGTCAAAAACGGGAATGCGTGTATATTCCAGAGTTGTGGAGCTAGAGCCACCAAATTTGGCAGAAAGATAGCTGGTAACGAACCCCAAAAAACTGCATCAAAGTTTTGGAGTCACGCCCCCCCATTCCGCCCCCAGCCCCCCCGCATTTTAATGTCAAAAAAGCCTATATCTCCCACAGTTTTTGACCTAGAGCCACCAAATTTGGTGCCAAGATAGGCGATGATGACCCCCCAAAAAACTGCATCAAAGTTTTGGAGCCACGCCAAACCATTCCACCCCCCTTTCCCCACCTTTTTCAAACTTTTAGCTAGAGTCACCAAATTTAGTATGAAGGTAGCAATTGACATTCCACACATATTTGCATCAAAAATTTGGATGCCACGCCCACCCATACCGCCCCAGCCCCCCTTTCCACACATTTAACAATTTTCGAGCTAGAGTCACCAAATTTGGTATGAAGATAGCAATTGACATTCCACACATATTTGCATCAAAAATTTGGATGCCATGCCCAGCCATACTGCGCCCAGCCCCCCTTTCCCCACTCTTTACAAACTTCGAGCTGGAGTCACCAAATTTGGTATGAAGATAGCAATTGAGATTTCACAAAGATCTGCAGTAAAAATTTGGATGCCACACCCACCCATACCGCCCCTAGCTCCTCTTTCCCCACCTTTTACAAACTTCGAGCTAGAATCACCAAATTTGGTATGAAGATAGCAATTGACATTTCGCAAAGATCTGCAGTAAAAATTTAGATGCCACACCCACCCATACCGCCCCCAGCCCCCCTTTCAACAGCTCTTAAAAACTTTCAGCTAGAGTCACCAAATTTGGAAGGAAGATAGTTGGTGGCATCCCTATCTGCATCGGAGAATCTTTAAGGCAGCGTACACCCCTGCCCCATCCGTACCCCTTTGCAATCAGGCCTCTTTTTACCTGTTTTAATACTGGTATCGAGTATGCCGCAGTCGGTTGCGTCCGACTGCAACATTTCCACTTGTTATTATTATAAATAATCATTATCGTCGCCTCAAGTGTAAGTGAAGTGTCACAACCTCTTTTTTTAAATTATTCAAGTTTCCGTTCTGATCAACGATCCGTATTATTAATGACTGTATCTCGCTCGTATTAACTGGCAAATAAATAAGATTATTTCGTTTCTCACTCAATTTATAGCCTGGCGGAACGTTGAGTGCAAAGTCATGCAGATCATGACTTGTTACCTCATTTACATTTGAACCGCTTACAATGTTGCATTCCACACAAATCGTATTTACTTTTAAAATGTCAACAGGTTGATCTGATATATACGTTGCATTTGGCTTTAGTTATCTTTTATTAAATCCAAATAATTGGCCGATAGAACGCTCTTTGTTAAAATATATTGAATCTTTTTTAGATAAAATCACTACTTGATTATTATTGCTATCGATTAGCGGGTGCTTTAATTCGTTGGGCTATATTTTTTTCATTTTCTCTTTAATAATATTACTTATATCACTAAGCTCATATGATCCCACAGGTATCTCGAAATTATGCTCCCCAATATGGAATAAATTATTATCATAGTCCACATTTGGAGCCGAGTTGTACATATTGAAATCAATTAGTGCACATTCATAGCTCCCACTTAACTCTATGGGAGGATGATAATTAGCTATTAAAATCGAGTTGTTACCCGTCAACGTTAGTGTTGTTGCCATTTCTAAAGATTATTGAAAAGTAAATGATTAATACTAGTTTCTTGTATTTTATTTTATTTTAAATGTGAATAAAGTCAACAAACCCCCTTCTATAACGTCCATTTTCTAGTGGATCATCTTTAGGTTAAGTTAGGTTAGAGCGGTTGTGAGAGGTTCAAAGAACCCCTCACTCACATAAGCCATGTATTGGCCCGTTGTGGTGCCGCGTTTTGGAATTATCCAAAAACCATCTACCCAGACACAGAGTGTGTCACACCACTTTCGAGGGCGTGGTCCCAGCCCGAGGCTGGAATAAAAGACAGGATATATTTCGGGTTAATATCCGCCAGTTGAGTGAGGTCCGATAAGAAAAAAGAACCAAGATAGCGATTTATATTTTTGCAGAGTGCCGGACAGTCACAGAAAAGGTGGGAAACAGTTTCCTCCTCCTCCTCGTCCCGACAGCTTCTGCAGAAATCGTTGAAAGGGGCTAGAAGTCTCGCTGCGTGAGTCCCCACTAACCGGTGTCCCGTAATGGCTCTAATTACGGAAGCACAGCCTAATCTGCTTAGGTGGATTAGGCCTGAAGAGCGCTTCTTGCAGCGCGTTGGCCAGGTGTGCCTTGCAATCCAACCTGAGGCGGTGGTAAGCTGCCACCCCTTGTTTGCTTCGAGTTCGAAGTGCGATCGAACTCTGAGCTTGCAGCTGGCCATGGGGATACCCCAGCCCTCCTTGTCTCTGAGGAGAGGCATGGTAGTGCATGGTAGGTCGTCTGCTTTGCAAATGCCCTCGATGACTTTGTGTCTGGGCACCCAAGTGAGGTGTATTTCGCACTGCTCTGCCATCTAGTGTAGAGATCTGCGGCAGTTTGTGACAGATATCGAGCTGGATGAAATCGCTTTTAGAGACTTGATAGCCGCCTGGCTATCGGAAAATATGCAGATTCTATCTGCAGAGCATTCACATTCGGAAATGCGTGAGAGTGCTTCCTGTATGGCAGCGATCTCAGCTTGAAATACGCTGCACTGATCAGGAAGAGAGAGCTGCACTGAAGAGGAAGAGTGTCCGAAATTCTGCTCGGACCACTGCTAAGTTTCTTTCATGCGAAGGGCAGAGAGAGTTGCTACTAATTTCCCCATTTGGTCTATTGGTAGGAGATTTAGTATATTGTTCAGAGCCTCAGTTGGGGTCGTTCTGAGGGCCCCTATTGTGATCAGTCGAGCGGCACGCTGTACTTTGGCAAGCTTGTGGACTGATGTCTTTTAAGACAAATTTGGCCACCATACTGACACTCCGTACTGTAGGATGGGCCGAACGATGGCTGTGTACGGCAACAGCGTGATGTGGGGTGCCATTCCCCATTTTAGTCCAATGGGCTTCTTACATGTACTATATAGAGCGACTGAGACCGCAGCAAGCTGTTAACAGCCACATTCCAAAGGAGAGGGGAGAGAACACCTCCTTGTCGGGTGCCTCTTTTGACGGCCCTGGAAATTGTCGAAGACCCCAGTGTGGCTCTGACGATCCTGCATTTAAGCAGTTTATCAATCAGTTCCACAATGCGGTGTCCAACCTCCAGCTCCGACAAAGACTCGGTGATTGCACCCGTTACGACGTTGTTAAAAGCGCCCTCAATGTCTAGAAAGGCAGTAATCCTTGTAGTGGAGTGCCTTTTCTACTGTGGATATAGCCGCATGGAGCGCTGTTTCAGTAGATTTGCCTTTTTGGCTTTTTAGTAAGAATCGATCTTGATCGAGTCTCTGATATGTATACTCAGAACCCTTTCTAGTGTCTTTAAAAGAAAGGATGTAAAACTGTCTTCTTTTAGGAGGTAAGGCTGGCTTTATAGAAGCTCCATGATTGCTAGTCTCCCCTGAAACTTGCTTTGTTAAAGAGCTTTCGCGAATTTTTTCGAAGCTCGCCTACTTGTGGCGACCACCATGGTGGTTTTGCTTTTCCTCTTGGTTTGCTCTGGGGGCATGACATGTTAAGGACGGACTTGCATGCCTCCTTGAGCTTGTTTGTGAGCAGCTCTGAGTGCTCGGGAGAAGGGGGTCCCGCTGGGGTATGCTCTGGACTGAGTATTGTGAGACATTCTTCGAAAGTGGTCCAGTTCGTACGTCTGACGTTTCTGCACCATTTAGGCTTTGGGATATCGGGAGAGAACACTATATCGATATACCTATGATCAGAGAAGGAGTGCTCATCTATCACTCTCCATCTTGTTAGTCTCTGGTGAAGGGAGGCTGTGGCTAGAGTTATTAAAGGTGTAATAAAGGTTGGGTCGTTCCCTATATTGTATTATAATTATTTTTAGGGAGCAGAAAAATGTCTAGGTGTTTTCTGGCAAGTATGCAGGTATGAACTTTACACCAAGAGCTAATGGACATGTGCAACGAGCCAACAGGATTATGTATATTGTCAATGCTGTTGCCGATGACAGAATACGAGAAACGCTAGGATGAGAAGTTGCGCTCGATCCAGTGGAGTATGAACACAATGGTTAATAACACAGCAAAATGTTCTCCGTTTTAGCTATTATACGGTTATGAGCCTCGAGATATATTGCAAAACACAAGCATTATCCAAAGTCAGGAGCAGAATATGTTAACAGATGCCGAGCTTGGTAGTCTACGATCAGAGACGGCAACGAGGATTAAGGATCACCAAGCCAAAGCCAAGAAGTTGTACGATTTAAAGCACAAGAAGTCACCGCAGGTGACCTTGTGTTGGTAGAGAGCGAGCCTTACAGCACGGGCATGTTACGAAAATTGGAGCCCTGGTATAAAGGTCCGTTTGTCATAAGCAAGGTGTTGCCACATGATCGAAATCTTGTAGAAGACATCCCGCAAGCCCAAAGGAATCAACGATATTACAAATCTGATGATGCAAAAGATTCAGATGACGACGAAGAAAGCACGATCAGCAACAAATCACGCGAGGGCGCGTCGATAAATCAGGAAAGGCCGAATGTGAGCAGCCAAACAGCTGATACGCATTTTCAACCCGTTGGCAGTGCCTTACCAAAGTCGATACTATCGGACACGAAACCGAAAACGAGTCAGTCGAAAAGCAACAAGAAGCAGCACGCGGCTCTCAAGAAATTCTAAAAATAACTATTCTTTTTAACTTTTCTATTCAATTCATTATACTTAATCCAAAGGCTTAAAGCCTACAAATAAAGTATTAAGAAATGTAATATAACCATCCTTTCAATTATTTTAAATTAAATGTTAACAGTTAATGTTAATGTCAGTGCTTATCAACGACAGCGACCATTTCACATAAAGACGGGTTTTAAGAATTGTTCAAGTTAACATGCTGTAAGCCAAGTCACAACCACGAAGCGGACAGACTAACGAGTAGAAAAGTCGGTTTCGTCTAACGAAAACCAGCTGACTTGTTTTGATTATCGCGTTTTTGTTAACAATACACATGCCACCATGTTTTTTTACCCTTAACCCATGAAATGGGTAATAAGGCGTGGTCCCAGCCCAAGGTTTGAATGAAAGACAGGATATTTTTCGGTTTAATATCCGCAAGTTGAGTGAGGTCCGACATAAAGAAGGACTTTAGATAGCGATTTTTTTTTTTTTTGCAGAGTGCCGGACAGTCGCAGAAAAGGTGGGAAACAGTTTCCTCCTCCTCCTCGTCCCGACAGCTTCTGCAGAAATCGTTGAAAGGGGCTAGAAGTCTCGCTGCGTGAGTCCCCACTAACCGGTGTCCCGTAATGGCTCTAATTACGGAAGCACAGCCTAATCTGCTTAGGTGGATTAGGCCTGAAGAGCGCTTCTTGCAGCGCGTTGGCCAGGTTTGCCTAGCAATCCTGCCCATGGCGATGGTAAGCTGCCATCTTTTGTTAGCTTCGAGTTCGAAGTGCGATCGAACTCTAAGCTTACAGCTGGCCATGGGAATACCCAAGAACTCCTTATCTGCGAGGAGAGGCATGGTAGTACCATGCCTTGCCAGCTCGTCTGCTTTGCAGTTGCCCTCGATGCCTTTATGTCCGGGCACCCAAATGAGGTATATTTCGAACTGCTCTGCCATCCCCTGTAGAGATCTGCGACAGTTTGTGACGGATATCGAATTTGAAGATATCGCCTTTAGGGATTTGATAGCCGCCTGGATATCACAAAATATGCAGATCCTTGCTGTAGAGCATTTACTTTCGGAAATGCATGAGAGTGCCTCCTATATTGCAGCGATCTCGGCTTGAAACACACTGCAGTGATCAGGAAGGTTGAACGATTGGCTTATAAATAACTCTTCGCAAAAGACACCTCCCCCTACCCGGTCGTCTAGCTTAGAGCCATCGGTGTAAATTTTTACAGAGTCTGTCGGCCCTGGCGTGCCTGAGAGCCAATCCTCCCTTGGGGGGATCAGCGTATGGAAAGGGGTTTTGGGGAATTCCTGAGGACAACAATAATCCGTGTTTGAGGGGATAAGCAAGTTACCCACTAGAATATTGGAGTGTCCGAACTTCTGCTCAGACCACTGCTTGGTTTCTCTCATGCGTAGGGCAGAGAGAGAGTTGCTACTAATTTCTCCATTTGGTCTATTGGTAGGAGATTTAGTATATTGTCAAGAGACTCAGTTGGGGTCGTTCTGAGGGCTCCTGTTGTGGTCAGTCCAGCGGCACGCTGTTCTTTGCTCAGCTTGTGGACTGATGTCTTTTTAGACAAAGTTGGCCACCATACTGACACTCCATACAGTAGGAAGGGCCGAACGATGGCTGAGTACAGCCACAGCGTGATGTGGGGTGACATTCCCCATTTCAGTCCAATGGTTTTCCTACATGTATATAGTGCGACTGAGGCCTTCTTAACTCGTTCTTCTGTGTTAAGATTCCAGTCTAGTTTACTATCGAGAGTGAGCCCTAAGTGTTAAGCGGATTTACTGAAGGCAAGTTCCACCCCATTCAGGGTTGCTGGTCTGAGGGGAGGGATCTTATACTTCTTAGTGAAGAGCACTAAGTCCGTTTTAGCTGGGTTTAGTCCAAGTCCCTTTGCTGTAGCCCATGAGGACAGGGTTCGAAGTGCAGTGGTCATAAGCTCGCACAAACTTTGGGGGTATTTACCCGAGAAGGCTATGGCAACGTCATCCGCGTAAGCGATAACTTGACAGCCCCCTCCCTCTATGGAGCGCAGCAAGCTGTTAACAGCCACATTCCAGAGGAGAGGGGAGAGCACACCTCCTTGCGGGGTACCTCTATTGACCGATCTGGAAATGGTCGCAGACCCAAGAGTGGCCCTGACGATCCTGCATTTGAGCAGCTGATCAATCAGATCCACAATCCGGTGCCCCACTCCCAGCTCCGACAATGCCTCGGTAATCGCTCCCGGTGCGACGTTATGGAAGGCGCCTTCGATGTCTAGAAAGGCTGTAAGGCAGTACTCTTTGTGGTGTAGTGCCGTTTCCACTGTAGAGATGACAGCATGAAGCGCTGTCTCAGTAGATTTTCCTTTTTGATAAGCATGTTGTGCTTGGGAGAAGTGATCAGTCTTGATCGAGTCTCTGATATGTAGGCCCAGTACCCTTTCTAGTGTCTTGAGTAGAAAGGACGGTAGGCTTATGGGACGAAAGTCCTTTGGGGTCGTGTGTGAGACTTTGCCAGCCTTAGGGATGAAGACGACTTTAGATTCGAGCCATGGCTTGGGGATCAAACCTGTCGTTAAGATATCTGAGAAGATTTTCTGAAGCCAGTTTATGGCAGTATCCCCTGCATACTGCAGTTAGGCTGGGATAATTCCGTCGGGCCCAGGGGATTTAAAGGGCGAGAATTTTTGAATGGCCCATGAGATGATATCTTTGGAGAAAAGGTCAGTATAGTCATACTCGTGACATTCTCTGTAGATAGGGGGTCGTAATCCTGCGACTGAGCAACCAGGAAAGTGGGTTTCAATCAAAAGTTCCCGTGACTCTAGACTGGTCGTTGTCCACGAGTCATCGGGTTTTTTGAGGAAGCCCACGGTTGCTCGAGTGCTGGAGAGAACTTTCCTGAGCCTAGCGGCTTTGTAGTGTTCTCGATTGTTGAGCAGAAAATCCGCCAAGTGGAGCGCTTAGCTTGTCTAAGTTTCTTTTTATATGAGATTAGTTTGGCTTTATAGAGACTCCATGATTGGTCGTCCCCCCTGAACCTTGCTTTGTTAAAGAGCTTTCGCGAAGTTTTGCGAAGCTCATCTAGTTGTGGGGACCACCACGGTGGTTTGGTTTTCCCTCTTGGCTTGCTTTGGGGGCATGCCTTGTTTAGGGCGGACTTGCATGCCTCCGTGAGCTTGTTGGTGAGTAACTCAGTGTACACGGGTGAAGGGAGCCCCACGGGGGGGTGCTCTGGGACAAGTCTTGCTAAAGATTCTTTGAAGATGGTCCAGTTCTTGCGTTTAACGTTTCTGCACCATTTAGGCTTTGGTTTATCGAGAGAGAAAACTATATCGATATATCTATGATCAGAAAAAGAATGCTCGTCAAGCACTCTCCATCTTATGAGTCTTTGGTGAAGGGAGGCTGTGGCTAGCGTCATGTCTTAGACCTCTTCCCTATTTCTTGTAATAAAAGTCGGGTCGGTACCAATATTACATATGTTCAAATTGTTTGCGAGGATATAGTTAAAGAGTAACTCACCCCGTTCATTTATGTCAGTGCTACCCCACTGATGGTGATGAGCGTTGGCGTCGCATCCTATGATGAGCTCAGTGTTTGTCGCTTCGCAGTCAGCGATTAGCGCACGTAGCAGTTGGTGTGGAAGTGGCCCCTGATGGTCATGGGCCATGTAAGTTGAGCTGAGCCAGACATGTCCCGACTTCAGCTCAAGACACGCAGCAGTGGTGTCGCCATTACTGAAATTAGGAAGCAGAAAAATGTCTAGGTGTTTTCTAGCAAGTATGCAGGTGCGGAATTTACCTTCATTACGGGCTACAAGTATCTTGTAGTCCTTAGTCCCCAGTCCAGAAACCTTGCCACCGCAGACCCAAGGTTCCTGGATGAGGACAATGTCTGCTCCGCATTGGCTTATACGGAGCAGCAGAGCGGCTGCCGACGCCTTACAGTGGTGAAGGTTGATCTGAAGGAGTCTTAGAGACATCTTCAGACTTCCACTCCACCATAGTGAGATTAGCCTCCTCGTCCGTGTCGTCGTCGAGAAGTCTAATCATATTGGCCATGTCGTCGGCTAAGTCAGAGCCCTCTGACTGGTGGTCGGCCTGGGCGACTGTCTCTTTATCCGGCTCGTCACTTTCGGTGACTGTGCTTTGGATACCATTGGCTGTGGTATCGTCAGCTTTCACCGGGGGCTGCCCACTCAGGGCTGAGACGTCA
Source organism: Scaptomyza flava (assembly GCA_030179655.1). Taxonomy (NCBI): domain Eukaryota; kingdom Metazoa; phylum Arthropoda; class Insecta; order Diptera; family Drosophilidae; genus Scaptomyza; species Scaptomyza flava. The sequence continues at coordinate 41,639 of JARNME010000066.1, read as the reverse complement.
TCCACCATCGTTACGTCATCGTGGGCTAAAGGCTTGCTAGCCGCATCCGAACGGTATACACGGATCACTATCGGCTTGAAGCCGTAGTGGGCTGCTCCGTTGGACGCGGCAAGGGCCTTGACTGACTCGTCATTTATGATAAGGATCACCTGTCGGCTGTTGCCTTCCGGTTCCTCGACTTTGGCGATCCTCCAATCTTGAGTAACCAAGTCGGGGTTACTGAGCTGCAAGAGTTTTAGGATCCTCTCAGGATCCTCGGGCTTGGCGGAAACCCAAACTCTAGCTCGGGGTCTGCTGGGCACGTCTTTCCAGTCGACCACCTCTAGCTTTGCGCCGGGATAGACCTCTCCCAATAGAGCAACAGCTTTTTTGTATATTGCTTCGGTTTCTTCGTCCTCGTAGGCAATTGCTTTAATGTTGCCCTGATACCATCCGGCATCCGAGCAACGGGGTGGCGGTCCGCCAGACAGCTCCATCAGGTCGACGACCTTGTCTTGGAGCTTGTTCTCGATGGCCCCCCACCTGTTCCGCTGGATGTGGCTCTCTTTGTGGCCCTTGTCGAGGACACCAATGAGGAACTTCTCCTTTGCGGCTTCGGCGAAGGACCGCGTGAGCGGCTGGGGCTGCGGGGGTGGGCTGATCCGCTTGGCTAGCGGGGCCGTCTCCTCAACAGAACGTTGGCGCTTCTGTTTGGCTTTAACAGAAGTGGCCGGGATCGCTGGCTTAAAATCCGGAAGGATTTTTTTTGCCCACTCGACCAGTTCGACACCGTCGGGGGATGAGGGCTGAGCGGTTAGGTTTCCTTGTAGAATCTCCGCCGCACACCGCCGGTCCTGAATGGACGGTTTTTTTGCCACTGTGGTAGCGGGCCCCAAAGCAGTTGCCTGCGTCACGGACCGGGAAGCTGGTGTTGCAGACTTATGCTGCAACCTCCGAGCTCCAGGAGCCGCTCCAGGTCGACGTCCGGGGTGTGAGGACAAATGGCTTGTTCGCCCTGCACCAGTGCCGCTGGCGGCGAAGCGAGCACCTGCTGGCGTACCAGGCGTCGGAAAGGGGGTGCTAGCACCTGTGAAGGTGCTACCACTTATAGAGGGATTGGCGTTTCCCACCGATTTTTTAAGTGATCCGGACACTGGAGTTTTGTTTTTTAAATTTGAGCTCATTTTGGTCCCACGAGTAGACGGGAATGGAAAGTCACCCGCGACATAGCCCGTGTGCCGCGGGAAGCCTATTTAAACTGGAGGTCGGCAGGTATCCAGAGTTCGCAAAGTAACGACCGAGCACCCCCTCGGCCACGAGTCCCTCGGCACAATGCTGTTCCACCTTGGACTGGGGTAATTTTATAGAGATTTCTTCTCTCGCCCGACTACCATTCGTCAGCACCCTTGGCAGAGAAATGACCGTACCAAGAGCCTGCTTCCAGCCGCCCTCGCGTGGAGAGTATAGTCGCACTTCCAGTTGTGAGCCGCAAGGACATCACGCACTGCACGGTCGCGCATTCAAATTGGCGGTATGAATGCGTTACCCTGCGGCGCGCGTTTTTCCCCTTGTTGCTCCAATTGGCTGACGGCCTGATCGAGTATTAATTCTAGTGAAAAATGATATAGAGCAAACCATCTCATTATTATTAATAAGAGAGAGAAACCAAATAATTGATTTATTTCAAGAGAACTTAAACAATACTATAAAGAGTATCGAAAATTTGAAAGAAATACTTGATAAATATTTTACATTTGTAATTGGCTGTTTTGAAAATCCTTCCATTTTAAAATAAATATTAACAGCGGATGAGGTGCCTGTACCTCTACAACACAAACAAGTGGAAACGTTGCAGTCGGACGCAACCGACTGCGGCATACTCGAAACCAGTATTAAAACAGGTAAAAAGAGGCCTGATTGCAAAGGGGTACGGATGGGACAAAGGTGTACGCTGCCTTAAAGATTCTCCGATGCCACCAACTATCTTCCTTCCAAATTTGGTGACTCTAGCTGAAAGTTTGTAAGAGCTGTTGAAAGGGGGGCTGGGGGCGGTATGATTGCGTGTGGCATCCAAATTTTACTGCAGATCTTTGCGAAATGTCAATTGCTACCTTCATACCATATTTAGTGACTCTAGCTCGAAAATTGTTAAATGTGGGGAAAGGGGGGCTGGGGCGGTATGGGTGGGCGTGGCATCCAAAGTTTTGATGCAGATCTGTGTGGAATGTCAATTGCTATCTTCATACCAAATTTGGTGACTCTAGCTCGAAAATTGTTAAATGTGGGGACAGGGGGCTGGGAGCGGTAAGGGTGGGCATGACATCCAAACTTTGGATGCAGTTTTTGGGGGGTCATCATCACCTATCTTGGCAACAAATTTGGTGGCTATAGCTCAAAAACTGTGGGAGATATAAGCTTTTTTGACTTTAAAATGCGGGGGGGCTGGGGGCGGAATGGGTAGGTGGGGCTCCAAAATTTTTGATGCAGTTTTTTGGGGGTTGCTAGTAGCTATCTTCTCACCAAATTTGGTAGTTCTAGCTGTCAGGATGTGCGAAATATGTGGATTTATCGGTTTTGAGTTATCGAATTTATCGATTTGCGAGCCCCCCAGTTATCGTAGAACCCCCATCTTGACACTTTAATTTACTATCCCATAGATAAAGAGAATTGGAAAGTTTCAAGTCTCTAGCTTGAAGGGTGTGGAAAAAAGTTGCGTTCATACAGACGGACAGACAGACAGACGGACAGACGGACAGACGGACAGACACCATGACGGACATTGCACAAAACCAATATACTCTTTACCTTCGGTATCGAGTATAAAAACGAAAGAAAAATAGTGATAAATAAAAATGATAAGTAAATGCAATTTATCAAAACCCGTTAAATGCTGATTGACCCCCACCACGGTTGGTTATATTTCATTTGATTATTGATAAATCAAGAAACATGAGTTTTAAATCGTGGAAGTGTATATGGTTAGTATGGATTACGATACTGATGGAGATGGCACCTATGATGAAAAAAATGTGGTTCCCAAAAATTTTCTCTCGAGACAATGAAAAAAGACGTCGTTAACAACAACCTTGTACTACGTTGTAAAGGAAATAAATAAAATACAAAAAATAAATTAAAAATAATAAATAAAACCAACAAGACGTACTACATTCCAATATAAGCAAACGGGAATTAGTGAAAGAACTACATGCTCCTGCACGTAAAAAGTTTAAGCGAAGAAGAGTTGTAATGAAAGGAATCGATGACCATTGGCAGGCAGACTTAGTAGAAATGGGAAAGTACTCCTCATCTAATAAGGGATATCGATTTCTATTGACAATCATTGATACGTTTTCCAAATATGCGTGGGGAGTAGCATTGAAGTCAAAATCTGGAAAAGAAGTTACACAAGCGTTCGCGGGCATTTTCAAAGAGGAATAGAATTCCTAAGAATTTACAAACAGATGATGGAAAAGAATTTTTTAATACTGATTTACAAAAACTTGTGTAAAAAACATAACATTAATCATTACTCAAGCTATAGTGTACTTAAGGCATCAATTGTTGAGCGTTTTAATATAACTGTAAAGGAAATGATGTGGAGAGAGTTAAGCTTCAATGGAACGTATAATTGGATTGAAATATATAAGCAGTTGATTAAAGAGTACAATAATCAATATCATTGATCAATTAAAATGCCACCTATAAAAATGAATTCCTCAAATGAACAGATGTTATTAAATATTGTTTTCAGTCACTTAAAAATATTGGGTGGTAGCAAATTCAAAGTAAATGACTATTTGCGTATAAGTAAACATTAACATTTATTTGAGAAAGGGTATGCCCGAAACTGGACAAGTGAAATTTTTCAAGTTAAAAAAATACAAAATACATACCCTACTACATACATATTGAAAGACTATGAGGGTATCGAAGTGAAAGGCAGTTTTTATAAAAAGGAACTATCAAAAACAAAGTTTCCGCACACTTACTTAGTTGGGAAAATAATAGAAAAACGAAAAGGGCAGGTACTCGTTAAATGGTTAGGGTTCTCGAATGCGCACAACTCTTGTATAGATAAAAATGACGTTAATTGAAGCAGCAGGTATTGGTCACATCACTCCATTGAAAGCAACAGGTATTTGGCGCGTCACTCTATTGGTTACTACAGTTATTGGGCGCGTCACTTTTTTTGTGACACTTTCCTATTTTAAATGTGGGCAGGATAATTGTTACCTGTATTGTTACCTGTATTGCGCATGTGTATGTGTGTGTTTGTGTGTATTGGTGCTGATGGGTATAAAAGCAAGGCAGAACAGAGCTAACTCATTCGAAATCGAAGGGAAAGTAAAGATACAACATCGTCGACAAAAAGAAAAAAAATCAATAACTAAAAACATGACAAAATTGAACAAACGGTGTCTAAAAATACAGAAAAACACCATGCTCAGCTGGCTGAAGCCGGCAGTGGAGCTGGTGGGACACGAGGAACAGAAGATGCCGGCGCCTATCCAGGTGTATGATCCAACAAATATGGGAATAGCAAGAAGACGCCGCCGGTTTCCCGGATTGGCCCAGTGGGTCATAAGACTCACTGAACCGGCTCCATTCGATGCTCCCTGGAGGAGACCCCCAAGTACACCAGCACCCGAGCAGAGGATCTGGGCCCCACGAGAGCGAACACCATCGCCCTATTGGGAGTCGACTGTGGGCAAACAGAAACCCCTGTTCCCAGAACTGCAATGGACATTTAGGAGCTCACTGGATAACATCCTCAACGATCTGGATTATCCTAATGATTTTTATAATAATTTATAATTATTTTTTTTAATATATAAATATAGATATATACACTTATACAAATAAAAAATAAAATATACTTTTAAACCGCATATCAAATGATTTTTTATTTACTTTGTTTCAAAAACTTATTATTTACAGGGTTTTTTTTTTACAGGTTTTGTACAAGTATTTTACAGGTTTTTACAGGTTTGTTTTATATTATTTTTTCTAACAGATTATTTTTGCTATTGTATTTTTTTTTTTTTTATATATATTTATCTATTATATTTAAATAAACCGTATCAAATGATTTTTTATTTTACTTATTTTGTTTCGATATTTTTTATTTACAGGTTGTGTACTAGTTTTTTACAGGGTTTTTTTTATATTATTATTACTTACAGATTATTTTTACTTCTATGTAATTTTTTTTTTAAATATTTTATTCATAATTAAGGTACATGTGCTTTTTTTTCTTTCTTGTTCTTATTTTTATTTAACAATATAAAGTTATTCATATATGTGGGAATCAATTTTATAATGACCCCAGGCATGGGTATTTATACCGTCAGACCTTATTTTTCTTTTATTTCATTAGAGCTTAAAGTAGTTTTTTTTATCTTATGTGTATACAAGTTGTGGATCTTAGATCTAAACAACATCATTTCATCATTAAATATTTTATTATCAAAAAGGCATTCTTTACAACTATTTATAGTAAGCTTCTTTACACCCTTTGATTTTTTAACACAACTACCCCCCTCAAGAGACAATGAATACATTTTCGCTCTGAGACCAACAAACTCTAGCATTCGTTTGCCACAGTTCTCATCCTTCATCATACCCAAGACCTTTTTATTACACCTCTTGATCCCGTATAACTTTGCTAACTCTTCAGGGTATTCGGACGTATCAAACTTCATTTCTACATCTTCAGCAATATCTGCGTAAAAGTCTTTAGTCTGTATTGAATATATGAACGAGTCTGTATCCATATAATTCAATGTGACTTTTTCTTGGAATTTAGGTTTAATATAATCATAATGGAAGTCATACATCTGCCATTTGGATAGCTCTAAAACTGTAAACCCTAAGTATATTGGCTTGTCATACACATTATGGAGCCGCTTCATCTGAATAGCATACATGTCTTCAGCAAATTGCGCAGAGCTGTGAAAACTAGCCTTTGCAATAAGCGAACGTACACCTAAACGATTGCATGATGTGGTTTCCCACGAAGTGACAATTTTAACATCTTTACGTTTTTCAACGTTCTCCATTGTCTTCCCATAGACTGCGTTGTTTAACAGTTTAAAAAATTATTATAATTATTAAATTATTATTTTTCGCTAAAGTTCTATGGGAAGTGTTTAGATCAATATACTTTTTAAGCCAAGGTGCCTGTTTAAATTTTAAAACTCGATGTACTTTTGATAATAATAAACCATTACGCAAACATTGTTGAAGGTTTTTGTAATGAATTGGGTATTTATTTTTTGCCCTAAGATCAGCAACAAGCTTACACACCTTTGCTTCTGGTGTGGGTTTTTGGTTTAACTGACAAAAAGGTAAATCATTATGATGAAAACCAGTGTATGGAAGACTCTGAGACATTGCCCAGCCATACAAATGATTTGCGTCTAGATACATTAAGTACTCAGATGGTTTGCTTGCGTCATACGCATCCATATACATGTGGTTGGCTTTAGAGTACCGTTTACAGCACTGAAACAAACCACCCCTAATTCCACTTTGAATAAACCTATACATATCAATATCATTCGTTTTAAGCATAGCATCCCATGACAAATCGGGTGTGGTGTAATAATGTGCAGGATCTAGAGAATATATTTTCTTGCATTTTGCGCGAAAATTTTGAAAAACGTCAGTCAATAATAGAACATCTGTTTTGAGATAAGTCTCCATATATTCTTTTAATGTCTGACAGTTGAAAACTTTACATACATGCTGTGCATGTAAATAGTCCTCAGGCGAACATTCTTTATTGGTTAAACTATTAAAGAACTTCTCCCTTGGAGGTATACAGGTTTCGGCCAGTCGGGTTTCTGAGTCCAAAAACTCATATGGAAAAACTCCCTTTCTACGCAATAAGTTAAACTCCTCCTCAGAGGGATAAAAACGCTTAACGCTCTCGAAACATTCAGTACTAAGATTACTACTTAAAGCATCTAAGCTGGTTGCCATAAAGCGAAACGTATCTAAAAATCTATTTTTTTCATGGGACGCTATGTATGTTAATTTGGAGAGTGATATATACAACTCCTTATTCAGTGGGAGCACTTTAATATCACCCTCCACTTTGTTTAGTTCCCTAACGAAGAGATGGGAGTCATATCGCGAAAAATTGTGAAAGAATACGGGGACAAAAGCTGCAATTTGAAATTTAATGCTACAAACATTATGGGCTGGACCCCTGTACTGGCCCGTTAAATGGCAATGATCACGTACCCGGTCGGCCCCCAGAATTTTCTTACAGATATGACAATAAACTGCATATCGAAAACTATTTTCCTCCTCTGCACTCATTGTCATAGGTTTAATGTTAGAGAGGTAGGTCGTGTAAATTTCACTTACATCTCTAATGAGAGATGTGACAAATTTGACACCTGCATCTTTACCAGTCTCTAAAACAAACTTATCTAAGGATGAGTCAAACGAGCACTTAATACAATACGAGAATGCTATAGGCACATGCAATGATGTAGCTGTAACATTCTCGCTCACTTTCGAATTGAGGGGGGTTAGTATGCATTCGATGTCTGCATACACTACAACTGGAACATATAAACTACGATTAAAATTCTTAAATTTAAGACTTGCTTTTTCTTCCGTTGGTAGCGTAGAAACCATCTTCCCGCAAATCATCCGGTGCTCCATAAATAAATTCTCGTTGTGGGAGAAGTTGAGGCAGGTGTTGCAAAAGAAAAGGTTGTTTTTGTGTCCGGTTACCTGTGAGCGAACCAGTCTTAAAGTTTAAAAGCAAAGAAAAATTTATTAGTACTGTAAGTTATCAAAAAAAAAATTTTTTTTTTACTTGCCTTGATAATGTTTTTTTTTTCAATCAAAATGCGCCCGTCCATCGCTCTCCAAAAACAATAAACTTAAATGCCGTTCCCTTTCGACCTCCGTTAAATACAGCGGACCCAGCACTTTTCCCTTTTCCTCATCGAATCCAAAAACGTTGATACTGATAGTAGAGTTCCGTCTTTCGAACACTCTGATTTGTGTAAGCGGAAGCGGAAACTCCAACTCCTCAAAATCTAATGTAAGTGTTTCACTTCCATAGATTTTTGAGTTGTCAATATTCACATTATAGCTCGAACACCTCTCAGTATTTTTGTCTAATGCTTTAAGGGCCGATATTAAAGCCCATTTAAAACAATATTCGTCCCTGTTTTGTACATTCACAATCGCCTTTTTTATTCTCAACACCCTTGGAGTTTCAATATAATTTGAAACTTTTAAAGGAGTGTATTTATTAATATTGCACTCCAATCTTATTATTTGGGACATAGTCCATCCGCTGTCCCTTTCCTGGAACTCATCCATTTTTGTCGGATGATTTCTGCATGCAGATTATATACTTCTTCTATATTTCTTCCAGCAGTTAGAACGTACATAGGCGTTTGATGCGATTTGACTTGCATCACCATCTCGTCTTGATGGAATTTTATGTATGCAAATAACTCAAAGTTTATTTTACACGATGTGTGTAAAGACAAAACATTGGTTATTATTGGAATAAGCTCCGATGAGGCATCAGTGAGGAATTCCTGGGGATCCAGAATTTCCTCACGCCTATTCTCAAAGGCTAGAGTAATATACGGTTTTTAAGTCCTCCTGAAATCTGCTTAACAGCACTATTCAGAGGTATAAAAACACGCATTTTATGTGTACTGGACCGTAAATGTCCATTCCACTTTGAAAAAAGTACATTAACCTTACATGTGTTGCACCACTTTGTCGTCGGTTTGGTGGTTGCGGCGAAGATGTTGGTGGCGGTGAAGGGTGTATTATTGCAGGTGGTGGTGTATGCTGTGTTGTTGTTGTATGTGGCGGTGGAGTGTGTGTTGTTGGAGGTGGTAGCGATGGGTGTATTATTGCAGGTGGTGGTGTAGGCTGTGTTGTTGTAGGTGGCGTTGCTGGGCGTGTTGATGCATGTAGTGTTGAAGGGCGTGTTGGGGAAGATGGCGTTAAACATCTTCATAAGAGTGGTGGCTTTGCTTGTGATGGTAGAGGTAGTGGTAGTGGTTTGCGATCCTGGAGTGTGCGGTCTTGAATCGGTGCCGAAAATCTCAATTAAGTCGTTGGCTGCGGCGGTGGTGTACACAATGTTGTTTGAAGACATTTTAAATTTTTTTTTATTTTTTTTATATATATATATATTTTTTTTTTTTAATTTAAAATCACAAACGTTTTAAAACTCGGAAGAAAAATTTTTAAAGTTACACTTGTAATTTTGGAGAGCTACTGATGTTTTCTTCAGTCAAAAGTATCTCTTTTATGCGTTTTGAAGTCAATGCAGGATATACGATTTTCCTAGCACTTTTTATTAATTATTTATTTATTGTCAGCTAAGAGCAGCTGACATTTAAAAGAAATCAAATGTAATTTAAATTAAAAATAGTTAAAATAATTAAATTAAGTAAATTCCGGATCCTTTGATCACTTCTACTCATGACCATAAAAAATTCATTCATTATTGCTTGCTTTCAGGTTAACAATGCAACGCACGTCAAACAGGCTCCCTCTCGACTCTCTCTTATCTATCCTTTCTTCCTGTGCACACTGCACCTCATGACCATAAACGGGTTTAGAATGCCACGCACGTCAAAGAGGCGCACAATTGACTCTAACACTAGTTAGGTAAATAGCCAAATCTGTTCCTCTGATCACTGCTTCTCAATCCTTTGTTCTCCACCCTAGTCTTATCAAAAGAGGGAAACGATCATGGGAAAAAAGGGTCATTAATTATAATATTGTAGGGGTCAAAAAAAGGGTCAAGAAACAAGGGGGCGATAAAAGGGTCATAAAATTAAATGGGGTCATAAATTGTCGGCATCCTTTTGAGTTAGAACCCCCAGTTTCCTACTACTGCGATATTACTATTGAAAGCCATAATAATAAATTGCCTTACAGTACCCATTGCAATTTCCTTATGGCGAAGATGGCTATTCAGTGGATTTACCACAATGGAATCCATTATTAAACAAGTAAGAAGGCTCTAGTCGGGAGAGCCCGACTAGAAGATACCCTGAACCCAGTTGCAATAAATATTTAAATTAAATTTATAATTGACTTTGGTATACTGACTTAACTCCAATCGATAAACTTAGATATCTCCGGTGTTTCTCAACCGATTTGGACGAAAAATTTCAGGAAAGTTCTATTATTACCCATTACTTCAACCCTAATTTTTAGATTTTAAATATTCGATATTTTTTGTTATCGATATTATGTGCATATCGGAAACAAGAATAGTTACCGATAATTTGCAGCAAACTTGTTCTGCTCATGGTATAGGAGAACTTAAATACAAAATCAGAAGTCTCTAGCTCTTGTTGTCTCTGATGTCCAGGCGTTCATACAGACAGACAGACGGACAGACGGACATTGCTATATCGTCTCGGCTGTTGATGCTGATCAAGAATATATATACTTTATGGGGTCGGAGATGCTTCCTTCTGCCTGTTACATACTTTTGCACAAAACCATTATACCCTTATTAACCCATTTTATGGGTTAATGGTATAAAAAGGAGGAACCAAAAAAAAATGATATCTGCGTTAAGCTTTTACAGCTATAAAATAATGATTCGTCAATCTGAGATAAATCATTTAATTTATTGTCGTTCCCTTTTTAGTCAGTTTTTGGTTGATATGCATGCTAAAACTGAAATAGAAAGGTTATAATTATATTCGCTACATTCAAGCGAAACTCAGAGCAGATAGCTATATGCATCTACAAGATGCAATAGGCCAACAAGATGTTGTCGCAGCTCAACTTGGTCAGATGGTAATTTTACCATCTTCTTTTACAAGCTCTGCACGATATATGCATGAAAAGACTCAAGATGCTAAGACATATGTTCGCCATTATGGGCGACCAGATCTTTTCATAACATTATATAAAAAACTGTTTTATTACCGGGTCAAAAATCGCATGATCGTCACGATATTATAGCTCGAGTTTTTCATTTAAAAGTTAAAGCTTTAATGTCACTATTGACTAAAGGTTCTTTGTTTGGAAGCGTGCAATGTTTCATGTACTCTGTGGAATGGCAAAAGTAGGGTTTACCACATATATATATTCTGCTTTGGTTGGAAAATAAAATAAGACCAGATAAAATCGATAAAATTATCTGTGCCGAAATACCAAACGCAGATGAGGATCCTTTGTTATTAAACATTGTTAAGTCAAATATGATTCATGGTCCTTACGGTTCATTTAATAATAAATCGCCATGCATTAAAAATGGAAAATGTACCAAAAGGATTCCTCGAGAATTACTTAAAGAATTTGTGACTGGAAAAGAGAGTTACCCTCTATATCGTAGAAGAGCGATAGAAGATGGTGGTAATATAAATGGTAATTACATAGATAATCGATGGGTTGTGCCTTATAACTGTGTACTAGTTTTTTACAGGTTTTTTTTTATATTATTATTACTTACAGATTATTTTTACTTCTATGTCATTTTTTTTTTAATATTTTATTCATAATTAAGGTACATGTGCTTTTTTTTCTTTCTTGTTCTTATATTTATTTAACAATATAAAGTTATTCATATATGTGGGAATCAATTTTATAATGACCCCAGGCATAGGTATTTATACCGTCAGACCTTATTTTTCTTTTATCGTCATTAGAGCTTAAAGTAGTTTTTTTTATCTTATGTGTATACAAGTTGTGGATCTTAGATCTAAACAACATCATTTCATCATTAAATATTTTATTATCAAAAAGGCATTCTTTACAACTATTTATAGTAAGCTTCTTTACACCCTTTGATTTTTTAACACAACCACCCCCCTCAAGAGACAATGAATACATTTTCGCTCTGAGACCAACAAACTTTAGCATTCGTTTGCCACAGTTCTCATCCTTCATCATACCCAAGACCTTTTTATTACACCTCTTGATCCCGTATAACTTTGCTAACTCTTCAGGGTATTCGGACGTATCAAACTTCATTTCTACATCTTCAGCAATATCTGCGTAAAAGTCTTTAGTCTCTATTGAATATATGAACGAGTCTGTATCCATATAATTCAATGTGACTTTTTCTTGGAATTTAGGTTTAATATAATCATAATGGAAGTCATACATCTGCCATTTGGATAGCTCTAAAACTGTAAACCCTAAGTACATTGGCTTGTCATACACATTATGGAGCCGCTTCATCTGAATAGCATACATGTCTTCAGCAAATTGCGCAGAGCTGTGAAAACTAGCCTTTGCAATAAGCGAACGTACACCTAAACGATTGCATGATGTGTTTTCCCACGAAGTGACAATTTTAACATCTTTACGTTTTTCAACGTTCTCCATTGTCTTCCCATAGACTGCGTTGTTTAACAGTTTAAAAAATTATTATAATTATTAAATTATTATTTTTCGCTAAAGTTCTATGGGAAGTGTTTAGATCAATATACTTTTTAAGCCAAGGTGCCTGTTTAAATTTTAAAACTCGATGTACTTTTGATAATAATAAACCATTACGCAAACATTGTTGAAGGTTTTTGTAATGAATTGGGTATTTATTTTTTGCCCTAAGATCAGCAACAAGCTTACACACCTTTGCTTCTGGTGTGGGTTTTTGGTTTAACTGACAAAAAGGTAAATCATTATGATGAAAACCAGTGTATGGAAGACTCTGAGACATTGCCCAGCCATACAAATTATTTGCGTCTAGATACATTAAGTACTCAGATGGTTTGCTTGCGTCATACGCATCCATATACATGTGGTTGGCTTTAGAGTACCGTTTACAGCACTGAAACAAACCACCCCTAATTCCACTTTGAATAAACCTATACATATCAATATCATTCGTTTTAAGCATAGCATCCCATGACAAATCGGGTGTGGTGTAATAATGTGCAGGATCTAGAGAATATATTTTCTTGCATTTTGCGCGAAAATTTTGAAAAACGTCAGTCAATAATAGAACATCTGTTTTGAGATAAGTCTCCATATATTCTTTTAATGTCTGACAGTTGAAAACTTTACATACATGCTGTGCATGTAAATAGTCCTCAGGCGAACATTCTTTATTGGTTAAACTATTAAAGAACTTCTCCCTTGGAGGTATACAGGTTTCGGCCAGTCGGGTTTCTGAGTCCAAAAACTCATATGGAAAAACTCCCTTTCTACGCAATAAGTTAAACTCCTCCTCAGAGGGATAAAAACGCTTAACGCTCTCGAAACATTCAGTACTAAGATTACTACTTAAAGCATCTAAGCTGGTTGCCATAAAGCGAAACGTATCTAAAAATCTATTTTTTTTCATGGGACGCTATGTATGTTAATTTGGAGAGTGATATATACAACTCCTTATTCAGTGGGAGCACTTTAATATCACCCTCCACTTTGTTTAGTTCCCTAACGAAGAGATGGGAGTCATATCGCGAAAAATTGTGAAAGAATACGGGGACAAAAGCTGCAATTTGAAATTTAATGTTACAAACATTATGGGCTGGACCCCTGTACTGGCCCGTTAAATGGCAATGATCACGTACCCGGTCGGCCCCCAGAATTTTCTTACAGATATGACAATAAACTGCATATCGAAAACTATTTTCCTCCTCTGCACTCATTGTCATAGGTTTAATGTTAGAGAGGTAGGTCGTGTAAATTTCACTTACATCTCTAATGAGAGATGTGACAAATTTGACACCTGCATCTTTACCAGTCTCTAAAACAAACTTATCTAAGGATGAGTCAAACGAGCACTTAATACAATACGAGAATGCTATAGGCACATGCAATGATGTAGCTGTAACATTCTCGCTCACTTTCGAATTGAGGGGGGTTAGTATGCATTCGAAGTCTGCATACACTACAACTGGAACATATAAACTGCGATTAAAATTCTTAAATTTAAGACTTGCTTTTTCTTCCGTTGGTAGCGTAGAAACCATCTTCCCGCAATTCATCCGGTGCTCCATAGATAACTTCTCGTTGTGGGAGAAGTTGAGGCAGGTGTTGCAAAAGAAAAGGTTGTTTTTGTGTCCGGTTACCTGTGAGCGAACCAGTCTTAAAGTTTAAAAGCAAAGAAAAATTTATTAGTACTGTAAGTTATCAAAAAAAAATTTTTTTTTTTACTTGCCTTGATAATGTTTTTTTTTTCAATCAAAATGCGCCCGTCCATCGCTCTCCAAAAACAATAAACTTAAATGCCGTTCCCTTTCGACCTCCGTTAAATACAGCGGACCCAGCACTTTTCCCTTTTCCTCATCGAATCCAAAAACGTTGATACTGATAGTAGAGTTCCGTCTTTCGAACACTCTGATTTGTGTAAGCGGAAGCGGAAACTCCAACTCCTCAAAATCTAATGTAAGTGTTTCACTTCCATAGATTTTTGAGTTGTCAATATTCACATTATAGCTCGAACACCTCTCAGTATTTTTGTCAAATGCTTTAAGGGCCGATATTAAAGCCCATTTAAAACAATACTCGTCCCTGTTTTGTACATTCACAATCGCCATTTTTATTCTCAACACCCTTGGAGTTTCAATATAATTTGAAACTTTCAAAGGAGTGTATTTATTAATATTGCACTCCAATCTTATTATTTGGGACATAGTCCATCCGCTGTCCCTTTCCTGGAACTCATCCATTTTTGTCGGATGATTTCTGCATGCAGATTATAGACTTCTTCTATATTTCTTCCAGCAGTTAGAACGTACATAGGCGTTTGATGCGATTTGACTTGCATCACCATCTCGTCTTGATGGAATTTTATGTATGCAAATAACTCAAAGTTTATTTTACACGATGTGTGTAAAGACAAAACATTGGTTATTATTGGAATAAGCTCCGATGAGGCATCAGTGAGGAATTCCTGGGGATCCAGAATTTCCTCACGCCTATTCTCAAAGGCTAGAGTAATATACGGTTTTTAAATCCTCCTGAAATCTGCTTAACAGCACTATTCAGAGGTATAAAAACACGCATTTTATGTGTACTGGACCGTAAATGTCCATTCCACTTTGAAAAAAGTACATTAACCTTACATGTGTTGCACCACTTTGTCGTCGGTTTGGGGGTTGCGGCGAACGTATCTCTTTTATGCGTTTTGAAGTCAATGCAGGATATACGATTTTCCTAGCACTTTTTATTTATTTATTTATTTATTGTCAGCTAAGAGCAGCTGACATTTAAAAGAAATCAAATGTAATTTAAATTAAAAATAGTTAAAATAATTAAATTAAGTAAATTCCGGATCCTTTGATCACTTCTACTCATGACCATAAAAAATTCATTCATTATTGCTTGCTTTCAGGTTAACAGTGCAACGCACGTCAAACAGGCTCCCTCTCGACTCTCTCTTATCTATCCTTTCTTCCTGTGCACACTGCACCTCATGACCATAAACAGGTTTACAATGCCACGCACGTCAAAGAGGCGCACAATTGACTCTAACACTAGTTAGGTAAATAGCCAAATCTGTTCCTCTGATCACTGCTTCTCACAGATGCTGCTGGTAAAGTGGTGGCCTAGGAATGTTAATCCTTTGTTCTCCACCCTAGTCTTATCAAAAGAGGGAAACGATCATGGGAAAAAAGGGTCATAAATTATAATATTGTAGGGGTCAAAAAAAGGGTCAAGAAACAAGGGGGCGATAAAAGGGTCATAAAATTTAATGGGGTCATAAATTGTCGGCATCCTTTTGAGTTAGAACCCCCAGTTTCCTACTACTGCGATATTATTATTGAAAGCCATAATAATAAATTACATCGTATAAGTGAGGTGCATCGATCATACGATGCCTTACAGTACCCATTGCAATTTCCTTATGGCGAAGATGGCTATTCAGTGGATTTACCACAATGGAATCCATTATTAAACAAATAAGAAGGCTCTAGTCGGGAGAGCCCGACTAGAAGATACCCTGAACCCAGTTGCAATAAATATTTAAATTAAATTTATAATTGACTTTGGTATACTGACTTAACTCCAATCGATAAACTTAGATATCTCCGGTGTTTCTCAACCGATTTGGACGAAAAATTTCAGGAAAGTTCTATTATTACCCATTACTTCAACCCTACTTTTTAGATTTTAAATATTCGATATTTTTTGTTATCGATATTATGTGCATATCGGAAACAAGAATAGTTATCGATAATTTGCAGCAAACTTGTTCTGCTCATGGTATAGGAGAACTTAAATACAAAATCAGAAGTCTCTAGCTCTTGTTGTCTCTGAGATCCACGCGTTCATACAGACAGACAGACGGACAGACGCACAGACAGACGGACAGACGGACATGGCTATATCGTCTCGGCTGTTGATGCTGATCAAGAATATATATACTTTATGGGGTCGGAGATGCTTCCTTCTGCCTGTTACATACTTTTGCACAAAACCACTATACCCTTATTAACCCATTTTATGGGTTAATGGTATAAAAAGGAGGAACCAAAAAAATGATATCTGCGTTAAGCTTTTACAGCTATAAAATAATGATTCGTCAATCTGAGATAAATCATTTAATTTATTGTCGTTCTCTTTTTAGTCAGTTTTTGGTTGATATGTATGCTAAAATTGAAATAGAAAGGTTATAATTATATTCGCTACATTCAAGCGAAACTCAGAGCAGATAGCTATATGCATCTACAAGATGCAATAGGCCAACAAGATGTAGTCGCAGCTCAACTTGGTCAGATGGTAATTTTACCATCTTCTTTTACAAGCTCTGCACAATATATGCATGAAAAGACTCAAGATGCTAAGACATATGTTCGCCATTATGGGCGACCAGATCTTTTCATAACATTATATAAAAAACTGTTTTATTACCGGGTCAAAAACCGCATGATCGTCACGATATTATAGCTCGAGATTTTAATTAAAAAGTTAAAGCTTTACTGTCACTATTGACAAAAAGTTCTTTGTTTGGAAGCGTGCAATGTTTCATGTACTCTGTGGAATGGCAAAAGTAGGGTTTACCACATATATATATTCTGCTTTGGTTAGAAAATAAAATAAGACCAGATAAAATCGATAAAATTATCTGTGCCGAAATACCAAACGCAGATGAGGAGCCTTTGTTATTAAACATTGTTAAGTCAAATATGATTCATGGTCCTTACGGTTCATTTAATAATAAATCGCCATGCATTAAAAATGGAAAATGTACCAAAAGGATTCCTCGAGAATTACTTAAAGAATTTGTGACTGGAAAAGAGAGTTACCCTCTATATCGTAGAAGAGCGATAGAAGATGGTGGTAATATAAATGGTAATTGCATAGATAATCGATGGGTTGTGCCTTATAACTGTGTACTATTGAGAACATTTGAAGCTCACATAAATGTTTAGTATTGTAGTTCTGTAAAGTCTATTAAACACATTTGTAAATATGTTAACACGGGCAGCGATTAGTATTTTGTCAAATTTCAGATGCTCTGAAACTTTGGACTACTTATAAAGAGAGTTTCTCAGAAGATATTTTAAGAGCCTTTCATATTTCACAAGACTGAAATATTGATCAAAGTATTGTGAATAATCTATTAAATAAATGTATTATTTGCATTGAAGATATTGTACTGTTTATTGGTGGTCCAAACTTGACTTATTATGGACTTCCACTACCAATTAGATCCGAGGAATTGTTCCAAATATTGAATATCATAGAGAAAAAAATTATGAAAACTTCGATAATTTTGTTGTTAATAATGAGCTACTCCTTACTGCTGGGCAAGGGCGTAACCAGGATCAGAAATAGGGTGGGGGGGGGGGGGGGCAGAAGTCATTATTTTTTAAATGTTAATATACCTTTTTAATACTTACAAATTTTTGTGCTAATAATAGACGTCTAGGGTTTTCTGCAAATTTATTCAATATTTGCTCTTCAATAAGCTGTGTGTTTTCTTTTAAAACTGTGCGATGTACGCTCAACAGACATAGTCCAACCAGTCTTTCTTGTACCATCGTGCTCCTAAGCCACGTTTTGACTCTGCGTAACGTACTGAAGGAACGCTCGACCGTTGCTGTAGTACATGGTAAAGCACACAATATTGTTAATGTGTTTCGAATGGAAGGAAAGAATTCATTTGCCTCTTTGAATAATTCCACAACTTCAATATCCTTTAAATCATTTTCTGGCAAATTCTTTTTTTTTTCCACAGATTGTACCACAGTTCTACCTCATTACTGACATCTAATTCATAATTCTTTTCATAAGCTTAATTTTCATAAAGCTTTTCAAGAGAATATTTAAGCATATGCAATGGATGCAGCTGAGTTATCGCAAAAGCTGGAGTATTTTCACTGGAAAATCTTACTTGCAATGAACAAATTACCGAATCAAGGTATGGTATAATTATACAACGACTCCAATTATTATTATTGCCTTATTTTGCAATACGTTAGCGGTTGGTTCCAATACCGCCGAGTTTTTTGCGATTGTCATCAAAGAAACGATAAATCCTGGTCTTGTCACCGTGGAGTGGAGCTGGTATGCAGACTTTCTTGTGGCAGAGTTTCAATCTGTGTGCAATTTTTCTAAAGCTATGACAATTTCAAGAAAATGTTCAAAAAATTATCTGACTGTCTTGTACTTCTCCGACCACCTCGTTTCACACAAACGTGATACACTAGGCGCACAGTTCCTACGAGTAGTTGATTCACGGAAAAAGTTTATAACATCCTTGACAGTACACAGAGAAAAAAAATGAAACGTAAAACCAAACATTTTAATTTTAGATTCAGATTTTAAATTTTTTTCTTAATTTCAATACGAAAATTTTTGATTTTAAAATTAATCGTATTGAAACACCAAATTTAAAACGATTCGTATTAAAATCAATGCGGAAAAACTTTGATTTTAATAATTAGTTCTTAAACCTAAAATGAAAATTTTAAATTTAAGAATGTGCGCTTTTAAAATCTATATCTAAAACAACCACATTTAAATCGATAGTTTCAATTTTAGAAATCAGTACGAATCGGTTTAGAATTAAAGTGCAAACTTTAATAAATCGTAATTTACTATTTTAAATTTGAAGAAATCAGAAAAATTATAAAATGCAAAATTTAAATTTTAGATTTTAAATTGAAAAATATTGTTTAAAGGCTTTTTCATTTTTGAAGCAAAGTGCTCCATTATTACTACTCGAACTTCGAATGAAAAATTTTAAATTTAATAATTTGCTTTATTAAAAAACATATTTAAAACGAGCACATTTAATTTGATAATTAAAATTTTAGAAATCAGTACGAATCGCTTTAAAATTACGCTTAACAGAGACAGAGAGAGAGAGAGAGAGAGAGAGAGAGAGAGAGAGAGAGAGAGAGAGAGAGGCGCTCTTATGTGTACTATGTATTACAATTAACTATCTGTAAGACATAGTCGGCAACAGAGCAATGGGTATGGCATGCGCGTGGTAATCGTAAGGTCTCAGGTTCGATTCGCGGCATAGGTAATTGGCTTTTCGTGATCGGTAAGTTTTAAAAAACTAATTTAAAATTATACAAATGATTTATACTAAGTATGTAAACATAAAATTTCTCAAGCATATACATTGAAGGAATCTAATAACTATTAACAAAGAGCTATCACGCAATGCTGCTACTGGTGGTGTGTATCCGTGCGCCCCAAGAAAAAGTTTAATAGAAATATATAGAATCTTATAGTACATGAAATATAACCACCAATATGGTGTTCAAAACTGATATCGGGATGTAACATTATTATTTCGATTCAAAAATTATTTTTAGTTAGTTTAAGGTTTCTAATGCTTAAATTTAAAATGAAAACATTTTGAATAAAAAGTTTTTATTGTGAAAACTAAAATTCAAGCACTTTAAATATAAAATAAAAATTTTTAAACCGAAAATTTTAATTTTAAAATTTTATTTTAAAATTCCACTTTTAGAATTTAAAATTATAGGTGTAGACCGAAAATCGTTCCGAAAAATTTTAGAATCTAAGTGTAAATTATGCGATTTAAAATTTTTTTTTTCTGTGTGTAGAAATAGTGTTTCTTATTTCTGGAACCTGGTTTAAGTCGTTCACTACAAGATTGAGCTTGTGACTAGAGCAATGAACATATTGTGCCCGAGTGTATTTTCTCCTTAAAATGGCTTGAACTCCACCTTCTTTTCCAGATATAGAACAGCCGTCGAAGCCAAATCCAACGCAACATTCTGGTGAGAGATCATGGTTCATCAAAAACTTATCAATTTCGTCTGCAATGGTTTGAGCATTTTGTGCTGTGAGCTCAACAACCCAACAAATTCTTCTCTTATTTTTCCCTTTTTTTTCGTCATAAAAGCGCAAACCGATTGAAAGCTGCTCTTTCCCGGATATGTCAGCAGTTTCATCTGCCAAAACGGAGTAAGCATTTGCCTTTTTTACTTCAGATATTATTAGTTCTGTTATAACTTCTCAATTTGTTCATTGATTGCAGAAGCTTACTCTGTTCGCGTCTCTGAAACAGTTGCGGGCGATTGTGGCAAACGAATGCTCACGTTGCCTTCATCACTTCCACTGCTGCTGTCACGACCTATCTTCCTCTTTACATAGGCAGCTGCCCACCCCCTGTCCCTACCTAGTTACGCCCTTGCTGCTGGGTAAAACAAGTATACGAAAAGATATAAGTATACATAGCGTTGAAGCAGAAAAGGGAGAAATCTATTTTTTTAAGATGCACCTGGTGGAACAGGTAAAACGTATCTTTTAAATTTATTATTGGCAAAGGTACGGCAAAGTAAAAAAATTGCTTTGGCCGTTGCTTCTTCCGGTATCGCAGCCACTTTACTTAATGGTGGTCGCACAGCGCATTCTACACTTAAGATTCCATTTAATTTGATTCATTTAGAAACACCACATTGCTCAATTTCAAAGCAATCTAATATTGCTGCTGTGCTCAAAGATTGCAAGTTTATTGTTTGGGAGTGTACTATGGGCCATAAAGGTGCTTTTGAAGCTGTAGATCGATCTTTGAAAACTGTGCAATGGTACAAGATTGCAAGTTAAAGTTGTCGTAGCAATTATCTTTACTGGCAATGGTATAGGGGAAACGGTTTTTATACCGAGAATTCCATTAATACCTTCTGATTCTGAATTGCCAATTCAATTTACAAGATTGCAATTTCCTTTAAAAGTTTGCTTTGCCATAACAATCAATAAACCACAGTGACAACTCTGAAATTAGCCGGACTAGACTTAAGACACGATTTTTTTTCTCATGGCCAATTTTATGTAGCCTGCTCAAGAGCCAGTTCACCAAAAAGTTTATTTGTACTAGCACCTAACGGAAAAACAACCAATGTCGTATATAAAGAGCTCTTAAGAGTTGTTAATAATTGCAAATTAAATGCAATAAGTGGATAAGGTCTACTGGAGAAACCACAATAAAAAATGGCGCGCCTGATTCTCTACCTCAATGGTGGCGTGGAAAAGATAATATTAAATACTTTGCTTTAATATTTTGTGAAATATTTTCTAATTTATTTATTTTGTATCTATCTTCTATTGCTAAAATTTATACAAGCTATCCGTCAGGCTAGACACCAAAAACGTAAACTTAGTGTCTACGAAATCAGCCGATCAGCAGCAAATGCCGAGACTTTATTTTATTTTCTTATATTCCGAGTTTTTGCTTGTTTATTTTCCTGTTCGCCTGTTCCTGCAAATGATCGACCAGCACCAAAAATTATTCTTGACTGCCTTGAAGTATTGATTTTTAGCTTTTTGTAGGCAAAATGCAAAATACACCAAATTGAATTTATAATAAGTAGAGAAAGGGTCAGTGAATGCCATGGCAAATTCTACGCATACATTAAATATTCTGCACATGAAAATTCACACACACACACACACACATTCATTAGCAAGACCTAAAAGAAGATAAATATCAAAAATCGCTTCGAAGCCTGAGCCCGAAAAATATGAAAACAAATGCTGACACATACCATACGCACACAAATATATGCGTGTAGGTATGTGTGCATTAGATCGTTCGGCTGTCCTCTCTCAACTCGCAACGCTGTTCGGATTCTCTGAGAGCGAAATGAGAGAATTTCAATTTTGCGTGTATTATGTTGGTACGACCTACCATCGCCACAGAATTGTTATCAGTACCAAGTTTGAATTTAATTTAATCCAAAGTGGCCGTGGAACCATTTTTTATACTCGATACCGAATGTAAAGAGTATATTGGTTTTGTGCAATGTCCGTCATGGTGTCTGTCCGTCTGTCCATCCGTATGGTTGCAAGTTTTTTCCACACCCTTCAAGCTAGAGACTTGAAACTTTCCAATTCTCTTTAACTATGGGATAGTAAATTAAAGTGTCAAGATGGGGGTTCTACGATAACTGGGAGGCTGGCAAATCGATAAATTCGATAACTCAAAGCCGATAAATCCACATATTTCGCACATCCTTACAGCTACAACTACCAAATTTGGTAAGAAGACAGCTACTAGCAACCCCCAAATACTGCATTAAAAGTTTTGGAATCACGCCCCCCCATTCCGCCCCCAGCCCCAGCGCATTTTAAAGTCAAAAAAGTCTTTATCTCCCACAGTTTTTGAGCTAGAGCCACCAAATTTGGTGCCAAGATAGGTGATGATGATACCACGCCCACCAATACTGCCCTAGCGGCCCCCATCCGACCCAACGCTTCGTCAAAAACGGGAATGCGTGTATTTTCCAGAGTAGTGGAGCTAGAACAACCTTATTTGGTAGGAAAATAGCTGGCAACGAACCCCAAAAATCTGCATCGCAGTTTTGGAGCCACGCCCACCCATTTCAACCCCCTTTAACTACTTTTCACAAACTTTTAGGTACGTCCACCAAATTTGGTATGAATATATAAATTGACATTCCACAAAGATCTGCAGCAAAAATTTGGATGCCACGCCCACCCATACCGCCCCCAGCCCCCTTTTCTCACTTTTTACAATTTTCGGGCTAGAGTCACCAAATTTGGTGAGAAGATAGCAATTGACATTCCTCATAGATTTGGATCAAAAATTTGGATGCCACGCCCACCCATACCGCCCCCAGCCCCCCTTTCCCAACATTTAACAATTTTCGAGCTAGAGTCACCAAATTTGGTATGAAGATAGCAATTGACAATCCACATAGATCTGCATCACAAATTTGGATGCCACATCCACCCATACTGCCCCAGCCCCCCTCTCCACAGCTTTTACAAACTTTGAGCTAGAGTCACCAAATTTGGTATGAAGATAGCTTGTTGCGTCCCCATCTGCATCAGAAAATCTTTAAGGCAGCGTACACCCCTGCACCATCCGTACCCCTTTGCAATCAGGCCTGTTTTTACCGGTTTTAATACTGGTATCGAGTATACCGCAGTCGGTTGCGTCCGACTGCAAAGTTTCCACTTTTTTTTTTTTTTAATGTAATTTCGCATATAAATTGCATTATATTAATATGAAAAAATTGTTTTGATAATTATGTATGACATAATATAAATAATAAATGCTCAAATAATTATTGGATTAATGCTTTTTTTGTTGTACTGCTGTACATTTTTCTATAGTCTGCAACTATTTTGAGTATGGCCTGCTTTTCTTCCTCGTTGTGTGATAAAGTGTTGTTATATTCCTCCATAAGTTTCACGCTGCGCTCAGCTGTGTCATTACCACGTTCAAATGCCTTACAATTTCGCAACCTATTTGGTAGCTTTTTTCACTCTCCCATTGCAGAGGATCTTTTTGCAGGAAGACCGAATCGATTGCAAATTTCTCGAAGAACTTCAGTGTTTTTGTGACTAGGTCGTCGATGTTTTTTGTTCCTTATTGCGCAATATCCTCTTTTATCAAGCTTTTGCTACAATGTTCTGATTCGAAAGATAATCTCTTAACCATTTTAGATTTCATTTCAGCCGTTACTTCAGTGCTTGTGCTACAGCTTCAGGCAATAGAAAAAACAAATGATTTGAAAATTTACGTAAATCCTCTTTATCAATCTTCTGATTCTGATGATTCGATAAATTTTTTATGAAATCCAGATTTTGTTTTGCTCTGGGCTACTTATTTTGCAAATAATGTGATATGTAATCAATTAAAACCTGTTTATTTCCTTTGTCGAATCAACTTTTCTATCTTCAATTCCACTGTGGAAGTTGTCCTGTTTTATTGTGGGCCAATTAGTTTGAAACCGATGAAAAACTGGCAGAGTTGGTCCTTTTGACTCAAAATTATGTTGTTCGAAAATACTTTTCAAAATTATTTCAAATATATGGTGCCGACATGGTATATACCATGCATCAAATCTCTTTTTGATTTTTGCTCTAAAATGACACAAGAACCGTTTAATCGGCCTGTGTTCGTAGCAGTTGTGTCGAAACAAAGCGCCTGCACTGTGTTGGTAAGTTCATATTTTTCCAGTAAATCAAAGATTGCTTCAGCCTGATTTTTTCCTGTACCGTTTTGCGTTACAGTCGGTAATAATTTTCCATTATTTACAGCTCGACGTGTTGTTCCAGTGGGGGTGCGCAAGACAACTACGCGTACAACGCCATCATCGCCGTGTATGGTCTTTTCGACGCGAGCTAGGGGCCACTTTAATGGAGGGAGATTTTCGTCCTTGATACAAACGAGATCATTCACCTTGAGAGTTGTTTGTGACATCCTTCGCATTAAACGCTGCTGAAGAAGAGAAAAGTCTTCCAGAAGAGTTGCTGGATGTAAGTTACGCGCTGCCAGCGATCGAGACGGCTGCAGTTCAACGATGTATGATCTGGCTCAGGAAGTGCAACCAGTGGCCTACCAATAAGAAAGTGGCCAGGTGTCAAAACGTCGAGGTCTGCGGGATTTTCTGAAAGCGATACAAGAGGACGTGAATTGATTATTGCTTGAATTTGGCACAACAAGGTGCGCAATTCATCGAATCCAAGAAGCGAAGAGCCCATTGAGCGATATAAATGATGCTTGGCCAGCTTAACTGCGGCCTCCCATAGGCCGCCAAAGTGGGGCGATCGAGGTGGTATAAACTTCCAGTCGAATCCATTGCTCAAGCAGTAAGCATGGATTGCCTCAAGATGCTTTCCGTTTAAGAGCAAGTTCCGCAGCTCCAGTAACTCATTTTTTCCACCAACGAAATTAGTCGCATTTTCAGACCAGATGCAATTGGGTACGCCACAAGTAGCCACGAATCGCTTGAGTGCGCTTAGAAAACCATCGGTTGATAGATCTTTGACGAGCTCTAACCTAACGGCCTTGGTGGCGAAGCAAACAAAAACGCATATGTAGCATTTGTAAGGAGCCTTGTTGCGAACTTCAGACCTGTAATAAAGGGGACCACAGTAATCAACTCTTGTGATCGTAAATGCTTGTGAACTCTGAACGCGATCTTTTGGTAGACTTGCCATGATGTGCTGAACAAGACGTGGACGTGCTCTACAGCAAATAATGCATTTGTGCAGGGCTAGAGATACCGTTTTTAGGCCGCCAACCGGCCAATACTGCATTCGTATTGCAGCAAGAAGAGCTTGGGGACCTGCGTGATGGTACTTACGATGAAAATAAGCTATGATAGCTAATGTCAAAGGATGATTCTTCGGCAGTAAAATTGGGTGGTGGGCCTCGAAGCCAAGTGTTGAATTTGTAAGGCGTCCACCTACACGCATTAAACCGAAGTCATCTAGGAATGGGCTTAACGATGATATGATACTTGATGAGCTGACAGTCTTTTTAATTTGAAGCTGATAATATTCCTCATGTAAATGGGTTCTTTGAACGATGCGAATGAGAATGTATGTATGCACCGATTTAGAAGAAGCCCGCAGATTGATGAACTTGTGCACATATCCAAAAATGCGCTGAGTGATTCCGAACGAATTGATGTATTTCAATGAGAGCGACATATCACTATCAACAAACGCAACTAAGAGAACCTTCCTTCGAATATCCGGCAACTGGAGCTGAGGTAAACAATGTGCTGGCCATTGATCCAGATTTCCCTGCAAGAATGAAGGACCTCGCAACCAAAGCGCTGAATGCAATAGCTTTTGTGGTGATGCTCCCTTGGAAAGAATATCAGCAGGATTCATTGCAGTTGGCACATATCGCCATTCCATACCCGCTGTTAGTTCCTGTATTGCGCAAACTCTAATTGCGACACAAACATTGAATTTAGAGGATTCTTCCAGCAACCAAGAGAGGACTACAAGATCAATACGCTGAGGTATATTAAACGAAGGGTCGGCTAGTTGAATGTTGGAGGGAACGTCCCAATTGTAAGTGCTCACGGACATCCCAGGCTGATTTTCAGTAATTGTCTGGACGATGACAGCAGTGAGGCTTGTAACAAAGTTTGAAGTCCGCGACTTCAAAACGAGGTCGACTGAGTATCCTTCTGTTTTGAAGTTTGCATCTCCTATGCCGGAAACTGCAGCCTGTGTTTTAATTTTACGAAGTTGTAATTGATTTGCCAGACGACTGGTGACGAAGTGCAGCTGTGAGCCGGAGTTTAGGAGTGCTCGGCAAGGAACAAAGGAGCCAAAGTTATTTTTAATAAGAACAACTCTGTAGCGAGTAGCACGCCATCAGATGTTGAGTGAGGTTAAAGACGCTGGTGTGGAGCTGACTGCAGGCTCGTGAATTGTGGAATGGGCGCCGGTGGCTGACGTTTGGGTGAAATGCAACAGAGAATTATGCTTCGACCGGCATATTCGGCAGCCTCCAGACTTACAATCCCGAACTTGGTGCCGCATCTTAAGGCATTTTAGCAAAGAGAGAGCCTTTTAGCTTCCTTTTGTCGTAGATTTGGCGATAAATTTCCGAAGCGTGGACACTGCTATGTCTGATGGCTTGCGTTTTCACAAAAAAGACACCCAGCGGGCGCATTGGCAGCAACGAACGATTTTCTTTGTGTTGTACTCACTGTTTTTGCTGACTTGCCAGCATAATCCGTTTGCACTGCAAAATCTATATTTTCAAGAGTTCTGCATCGTTTTACCAAAAAACTTTTAGTTTGCTCCAAGATGGTAACTCGGTGCTTGAAGACGTTTCCTCCCACTTTCCCTGAGACGCCTTATCCAGCTTCTGTGTAAGCGATTGCACTATGATGCAGTCGGCTATCTCTTCCTTTGATGCGAATGATTCCGAAGCGCAAAGATGAGAGGTGACTTTGTCGGTGAATTCTCGCAACCTTACCGCAGACGCGTCAACCTTATCAAGCCCAAGTATCTCTCTGATGTGTGCCTGCAAGATAACGCGTTTATTAAAAAATCGGTTTTTAAGAATTTCCCAAGCAACATTATAGTTGCCCTCATTTATTTCCAACGACTGTATGGCATTCAACGCGGTACCGGTTAAGCATGACCGCAGATGCTGCAGCTTTTCGATAGACGAGAGCTCGGTCTCTTTGACGATAATGCTTGTAAATAGCGAATAAAAATTGGTCCAATCTGCATAAGAGCCATCGAAGCTAGGTAGCGTTAAATGTGGCAAACGAGACCGACTGGGCATGATGATGACTGACTGTGTGTCGGCGAGATTCGCTTTGAATGTTGAACTGTGGGGCAGGCTGCTAAGTCTGCTTAGCGCACGTTGTAAGGTAGTCCTTAGCTGTATCAATGCGGAGCAAAACTTTGCTGGCAAATCACTAGACATAGCGCCAAAGTATATCATCTTCCAAACTGGTATGAGCTGCATCAAAATTTTTCTCCAATTTGCTTAACAAGTACAGAAGAGCGTTGAGAGCGTATTCATCAGAGCGGCTAGCTTATTGGCATCTATATCCTGGCACACACCTTCCAATCGATTAAAAATTGACTGCGTCTTTAGCTTCAAAAATGACACTTTATCCATGTTAGCACTAGTTGAAGCATTCATGTTGGTTGGAGGGCTGGATTGAGCAGCCTCAGTACTGCAGTTCTCATCAACCATGATTTTTCGCAAGTCTTTGCTGTGTTGACGTTAAGCGCGGCGAACAAATTGCAATAAAAAATGCTTTTGTGTATTGCGGTGTGCTTGTATGTGTTGTTCACAAAGTAGAATACGAATGAAAGTACAGCAAGCAGCACTGCAGCTACGAAAGAACTGCAGCTGTAATGCACAAGATGAGTTTACTTTTCTCTAGCACTGTAAGAGAATTGCAAGCCAAAAGCGAAAACGAAAACAACTACCGGCGGGGCGGTGAATGTTCACACATATAAATGTTTGCGAACTTACGAAATTATAACTTTCAAACAGAAATGTTTTTGAACACGCCATTAATGTACAATAAATGCTTGATAATTACGCACAAAACGAAACAAGAAACGCGAGATTCACGTCGGGGTCACCACAATGTTGGGAGCTGCCAAGCTTTTTCGGCAACTTTGATTTGCACAATAAAAAGATTAAGAAGAACGGCACAATGTCTCAATGTTTTTAATCGTTTATTATGCAGATCGCCTGACATTTATTTTCAAGAGGGGCGCGATGCGTTTCTTTATATTTTAATAATCGATTTCTGTAATTTGTGCTTAACAATGTTTTATTGCTCTGTTTGCTCGAAAAAAACGAAACCGAATCAGATGACTAACAATCAAGCAATAAAAAGAGATGCATGCGCGTTCGGCTTAGTAAGGTAAGCAAGAAGCAACAGAAAAGAATTACAGCTATAGATGAGCGGCGAAATAACTTAAGGAGAGCAGCGCTACTTTAAGCGCTTGCAGTTTAAGAGCGAGTGCAATGCACTCAGACGGCATCAGCTGCTGCGCTAAACATCCTCTTTTTCTCTACGGAGACTGCTTCATTTTATACCCTTAACCCATAAAATGGGTAAATAAGCGTATAATGGTTTAGTTTAGTTATATTTTCTTGATCAGCATCAACAGCCGAGGCGATATAGCCATGTCCGTCTGTCCGTCTGTATGAACGCGTGGATCTCAGAGACTACAAGAGCTAGAGACTTCAGATTTTGTATTTAAGTTCTCCTATACCACGAGCAGAATAAGGTTGCTTCAAATTATCGATAACTATTCTAGTTTCCTATATACACATGGAATCGATAACAAAAATATCGCATTTGGAAAATCTAAAAATGAGGGTTGAAGTAATGGGTAATGATAGAACTTTTCTGAAAATTTTGTCCAAATCGGTTGAGAAACACCGGAGATATTGAACTTAATCGATTGAAGCTAAGTAAGTACCAAAGTCATAAATTTAATTTATTTGTTGCAACTGGGTTCAGGGTATCTTCTAGTCGGGCTCTCCCGACTAGAGCCTTCTTACTTGTTTCTTTTTTAAAAAGAGTACGATCACTTCCTATCATTACACCAACTCTTCCTTTTTCCAGTTGACTTAAAAGAAACAACCGATCTTCTTCAATTTTTATTGTTTATGAAGCATCAATGTGAGCAGTGTCAAACAAGTTGTTAATTTCTTCCAGAAACTCACTTTCTCGTTGTGTCTGCAATACAGTAGACCTTTTACACGTTTTTTGCAATGTCTTGCACTTTTGATGAAATGCTTCGACTTTAAGAACGCACTTGGCTCTATTTTGCGTAGGAATACGTGCCTTATCCCAAAATAATTCCACTTCTTTGATTACAAGGTATGAACTTGTCCGTAAATCCAACTTAACTTTTCTTAAAATATAAAAGAGTACTCTCAGTACTTGGCCGCTAGATGGAAGTTTGGAGCCAAGAATTTGGTTATCATCGTGTTCCAAAAGGTATAGTTTTTCAGTCGCTCTGGTAGCCATAGTAGTACTATCTATGGAAAAATGTATAAGGTTACGCGTAATCTATTATAATTAATTCACTTACTCCAAAGAATGTTAAATACGCACAAGTGCAAAGAATTTGCTTTCAAAAGATTTGTTGGAGCATAATAAATATATTGCCATTAATGCGGAATATACACGTGCAGCATGCTGCGCGCAGCGTGCGAATACATTTACAAAATGTGACTGTAGTAGCCGCGTCTAATTTTTTTGTAATTTGTTTTATAAGTTTAAAAACTATTAGATTTTTCATTCTCGCCAAAGCAGGGACTTTGGTTTATTTTGCATTTCTTGTTTGTTTCGCGTTGGTGGCTCAGGGTTCGCGTGTGTTGAAATATCAACACAAATACTTCTTGGATTTGCTGCTTTTGCCATTTTGGACTGTGCCATTTTCGACGCTGCATAATTTGGATTTTGTTGCTTTGCCCCTTTGGACTTTGCCATCTTGGACGCTGCACAATCAGGATTGTCCATGGATAATAAAGGAAGAACACTTTCTATTGAATCGCTAGAAAGTATCCAGGTATTCCGTGCCAAAAATTGAGCTTAATTTTTTTTACTTAATTGTGTCGCCACAGTCGACAAAAATATCACAAGTTTGTGTATATGTGTATGTACATACGTTCATACACGTAGAAACAGATCAATTTCTGGCACTTTGCGTATTTGATTTAAATAAACAAAACGGCAACATATTTACATACATATATATATAAGGGAATAAATAAAAATTCAACACAAGAAACAAAATTAAGGTTTCAGGTGGTCTATTTATTGCATTTCACATATGTAGTTCGTGTGTTTGTGCAACTGCAAAGTGTTTTTTTTTTTTTTTTTTCGCTTCTCAACTAATCGCTACGTAACAATAAATGTACATACATTAAAACATATGTTTGCACTCGCATATACACACAAACTTTGTTAAACATTTTTGTGCATTAACCTCTGATTGTTCGCTCGTTCGTTAACATTTCTTCGCTCTTTGCTTGCGCTTGCATTTATTTTATACATTGGTTTGTCTATGCGTGTGCTCGCGCCAAATTTTTCCGCTTGTTCTTTTCATCCCCGCTTTGCTTGCGGGTAAAGCTTGGCTTGATCGGCTGTTCGTTTTGTGCGCGCGCTCGCTCCAAATTCTCTCTTTACTTTGTTTAACCCCCCGCACCCCGCATATTTTACAGCTGTACCCACAAAGTGGCTGCTTGACTTGCTTATTCTCGGTCGCTTGGACCGTTTTCGTTCGTTTGTTCACATATCACCAAGAGTGCGTGTGTGTGTTCAATAAGCAAGCTTGGCGTTTTGTTAAATATTCACAGTGCGTGCGTTAGGGTAGCTCACAAAGTGTGCCAAACTTTTTTCTGCGTTTGTTAAAGGTTGTTTTTAGTCAGTTTAAATATGTCTGAATCAGATAAACTGTCACTCGAAAAGCCAGCAGCATCTAAGTCTAATGTTAAGCTAACATTATGTTTGCAGAAGTTTGATAAAGTTAGTGCTGACATTGCTGACATACAAACAGCCTTTAAATTAAAAAAAATTTCATCCGACAAAACAGAGTTAGGCCCAATATTTCAATGTCCGGTTAGTCAACTTATTCTAAGTTTAGTCGAATTTGAGTTGTTCAATGTTCGGTTAGGAGTATATGAGAAACAAACTAACCGGAAGGCTGGGTGTCGGTTAAAATTTATAGCGCGTTGAAGTCACAATATATCGATAAGAATCATCGATAAAGCAAACACCTGTCCCTTGATTTGTATATTTATTTTGTTATTAAAGAAAAATGGCATCGCACAGCATATTTGTCCTTCAAGGCTTTCCACGAACGACTAACACCAGTTTGCGCAGTGAACTGAGCAGCAAGTTTCTGCCAGGCTTCGTCCTTCTGCTTCCACGTAACGGCGTCGCTCTTCTTGCACTCTAAAATATGCTGATTCGACTCCACTAGTTCCACCAACAAATGCTCCTCTGAAAGCGAAAAGTTTTTCCCACGGAACCGTTTGCAATCAGGCGTGATCATTTTTATTTTATACTTTATATATTTAAAATATGCAAAATTTGCCAGTCACCGACCAAAACAATAACAAAAAACAGCTGAGCCGCTCGCTATAAATGGCAACGCTGTGTATATATGTGGCAACGCTGTTAAGGCGATAGTTACTTATCGATGAAAGGTTATTTTGGCTTTGAGACAACCAAACTGTTTTAACTCGACCAGCAAAATAATGCGGCAGTTAGCTAAACGAAAATTTAACCGGACATTGAAATATTGGGCCTTAGCATGTCGATTAGAATTATTAGAAGGGTATGTTGAAAAAGCTATGACTTTACAGGCAGAGCTGGACAGTTTAAATCCAGTTAACGAAAGCAGAGGGCCGTTAGAGGATTTGTGTGTCATTACAAAAGCGTTGTTTATGAATGCGATTAAGCCACGATTCGATACACAGGTACAACATGATTGCTCAATGAATTCGAGCCAGCGATCTCAACTGCCTAAAATGCGTCTACGGAAATTTAGTGGTAAACATTCAGAGTTTAGAAACTTTATGTGCCTTTTCGAGAGTCTCGTGGATGACGATGCGTCATTAACAAACGTTGAAAAATGTAACCATTCAGTTTCTTGTTTGTCAGATGAAGCATTGCATTGTGGTTCCGCCAGAGGCCAAAAATCAAAAAAACTGATAACAACGAATAGAAAAAAATTGCATGCAAATTGTCTCTAAAATGTTCAAACTTCTTGATGGCAAACCGGTTTTGTCTGGAAATCTAACGGGACTTTCTAAAAATAGAATGCAAAGCGCGATCATGTGTAAATTTTTGCAGCGCAGCTGTACTTAGCAAGAATTTTTACAAAACAAAATTGCGCTTCAAAGTGGTCAAACGTTTGACTTAGTGATCCGATTTTCATTATTCAAAATGCATTTTGAAGTTGAAGGTATTTACTTTAAATGTATATATTAAGAATTGAATAAATCCAACAAATTTTTTAGTGAAATTATCAAAATCGATTTAATATTTTTTGTGTATTTTGTGAACGTCTTTTTTATGTTTACCTAAAGTTTTAGTTGTGTTCCCCCCCGATTCCCCCATAGATATTATGTTCATTGTATTAATCAGAGTTTTTACTTAATAAAAGTGTTTAAGTCAGCTGCAGAAACTTGCAGATGTGGGTGAAACAATCAATAACCTAACGCATCTTTTTATTTCTTCAAGGTCAAACTTGTCCAGCAGAGCCCCTGTGTTTGTTTTGTGTGTTTGTCTTCGTCTTTACTTGTGGTTTACATTGTGTATAAAAACTTCGTAATTGTTGTTTTTAACTTTTTTTTTCGTTGTTTTCAACTTTTAATTTCATAGGCAACATAAGTCGGTGTGTGTTCGCACGCCTACATATTTTTAATATATGGTGCTCCAAAAAAGGCACACACGCTGGAAAATTACGACAAGTAATTGCTGATGTCCAACAAAATTTGATAAACCACGGCTTTAGAGATGAACTGAATGCGTGTATTCAATCAATTAAGTACATTTGCAAAAAAATTGTTGATTTTTGGATGCGTTATAAACGTAAGAAATCTTCTATTTTACAATATGAGTCTGATTGGCTGACTATAACGGAGTCAATTTTATTGAAAAATACAAAAAATGTACCCCAAGAAAATGCGGAAAGTGCTCCACTCGGCCGTAAAAAACTAAATTTTATGGAGTCTTCAACGAGGACTAAGCGTCGGCGTATAGCTCAGCTGGTCGAAATTGATGAGACCGCTGTCTCTGCATTACGAAACGAAAACCAAACCCAAAATGTATTGCCAGCGGATCCCACAGAAGTCATTTCTCTTTTAATGGAGACCGGAATGACCAAAACTTGCTTGATAATTACGCACAAAACGAAACAAGAAACGCGAGATTCACGTCGGGGTCACCACAATGTTGGGAGCTGCCAAGCTTTTTCGGCAACTTTGATTTGCACAATAAAAAGATTAAGAAGAACGGCACAATGTCTCAATGTTTTTAATCGTTTATTATGCAGATCGCCTGACATTTATTTTCAAGAGGGGCGCGATGCGTTTCTTTATATTTTAATAATCGATTTCTGTAATTTGTGCTTAACAATGTTTTATTGCTCTGTTTGCTCGAAAAAAACGAAACCGAATCAGATGACTAACAATCAAGCAATAAAAAGAGATGCATGCGCGTTCGGCTTAGTAAGGTAAGCAAGAAGCAACAGAAAAGAATTACAGCTATAGATGAGCGGCGAAATAACTTAAGGAGAGCAGCGCTACTTTAAGCGCTTGCAGTTTAAGAGCGAGTGCAATGCACTCAGACGGCATCAGCTGCTGCGCTAAACATCCTCTTTTTCTCTACGGAGACTGCTTCATTTTATACCCTTAACCCATAAAATGGGTAAATAAGCGTATAATGGTTTAGTTTAGTTATATTTTCTTGATCAGCATCAACAGCCGAGGCGATATAGCCATGTCCGTCTGTCCGTCTGTATGAACGCGTGGATCTCAGAGACTACAAGAGCTAGAGACTTCAGATTTTGTATTTAAGTTCTCCTATACCACGAGCAGAATAAGGTTGCTTCAAATTATCGATAACTATTCTAGTTTCCTATATACACATGGAATCGATAACAAAAAATATCGCATTTGGAAAATCTAAAAATGAGGGTTGAAGTAATGGGTAATGATAGAACTTTTCTGAAAATTTTGTCCAAATCGGTTGAGAAACACCGGAGATATTGAACTTAATCGATTGAAGCTAAGTAAGTACCAAAGTCATAAATTTAATTTATTTGTTGCAACTGGGTTCAGGGTATCTTCTAGTCGGGCTCTCCCGACTAGAGCCTTCTTACTTGTTTCTTTTTTAAAAAGAGTACGATCACTTCCTATCATTACACCAACTCTTCCTTTTTCCAGTTGACTTAAAAGAAACAACCGATCTTCTTCAATTTTTATTGTTTATGAAGCATCAATGTGAGCAGTGTCAAACAAGTTGTTAATTTCTTCCAGAAACTCACTTTCTCGTTGTGTCTGCAATACAGTAGACCTTTTACACGTTTTTTGCAATGTCTTGCACTTTTGATGAAATGCTTCGACTTTAAGAACGCACTTGGCTCTATTTTGCGTAGGAATACGTGCCTTATCCCAAAATAATTCCACTTCTTTGATTACAAGGTATGAACTTGTCCGTAAATCCAACTTAACTTTTCTTAAAATATAAAGAGTACTCTCAGTACTTGGCCGCTAGATGGAAGTTTGGAGCCAAGAATTTGGTTATCATCGTGTTCCAAAAGGTATAGTTTTTCAGTCGCTCTGGTAGCCATAGTAGTACTATCTATGGAAAAATGTATAAGGTTACGCGTAATCTATTATAATTAATTCACTTACTCCAAAGAATGTTAAATACGCACAAGTGCAAAGAATTTGCTTTCAAAAGATTTGTTGGAGCATAATAAATATATTGCCATTAATGCGGAATATACACGTGCAGCATGCTGCGCGCAGCGTGCGAATACATTTACAAAATGTGACTGTAGTAGCCGCGTCTAATTTTTTTGTAATTTGTTTTATAAGTTTAAAAACTATTAGATTTTTCATTCTCGCCAAAGCAGGGACTTTGGTTTATTTTGCATTTCTTGTTTGTTTCGCGTTGGTGGCTCAGGGTTCGCGTGTGTTGAAATATCAACACAAATACTTCTTGGATTTGCTGCTTTTGCCATTTTGGACTGTGCCATTTTCGACGCTGCATAATTTGGATTTGTTGCTTTGCCCCTTGGACTTTGCCATCTTGGACGCTGCACAATCAGGATTGTCCATGGATAATAAAGGAAGAACACTTTCTATTGAATCGCTAGAAAGTCTCCAGGTATTCCGTGCCAAAAATTGAGCTTAATTTTTTTTACTTAATTGTGTCGCCACAGTCGACAAAAATATCACAAGTTTGTGTATATGTGTATGTACATACGTTCATACACGTAGAAACAGATCAATTTCTGGCACTTTGCGTATTTGATTTAAATAAACAAAACGGCAACATATTACATACATATATATATAAGGGAATAAATAAAAATTCAACACAAGAAACAAAATTAAGGTTTCAGGTGGTCTATTTATTGCATTTCACATATGTAGTTCGTGTGTTTGTGCAACTGCAAAGTGTTTTTTTTTTTTTTGTTTTCGCTTCTCAACTAATCGCTACGTAACAATAAATGTACATACATTAAAACATATGTTTGCACTCGCATATACACACAAACTTTGTTAAACATTTTTGTGCATTAACCTCTGATTGTTCGCTCGTTCGTTAACATTTCTTCGCTCTTTGCTTGCGCTTGCATTTATTTTATACATTGGTTTGTCTATGCGTGTGCTCGCGCCAAATTTTTCCGCTTGTTCTTTTCATCCCCGCTTTGCTTGCGGGTAAAGCTTGGCTTGATCGGCTGTTCGTTTTGTGCGCGCGCTCGCTCCAAATTCTCTCTTTACTTTGTTTAACCCCCCGCACCCCGCATATTTTACAGCTGTACCCACAAAGTGGCTGCTTGACTTGCTTATTCTCGGTCGCTTGGACCGTTTTCGTTCGTTTGTTCACATATCACCAAGAGTGCGTGTGTGTGTTCAATAAGCAAGCTTGGCGTTTTGTTAAATATTCACAGTGCGTGCGTTAGGGTAGCTCACAAAGTGTGCCAACTTTTTTCTGCGTTTGTTAAAGGTTGTTTTAGTCAGTTTAAATATGTCTGAATCAGATAAACTGTCACTCGAAAAGCCAGCAGCATCTAAGTCTAATGTTAAGCTAACATTATGTTTGCAGAAGTTTGATAAAGTTAGTGCTGACATTGCTGACATACAAACAGCCTTTAAATTAAAAAAAATTTCATCCGACAAAACAGAGTTAGGCCCAATATTTCAATGTCCGGTTAGTCAACTTATTCTAAGTTTAGTCGAATTTGAGTTGTTCAATGTTCGGTTAGGAGTATATGAGAAACAAACTAACCGGAAGGCTGGGTGTCGGTTAAAATTTATAGCGCGTTGAAGTCACAATATATCGATAAGAATCATCGATAAAGCAAACACCTGTCCCTTGATTTGTATATTTATTTTGTTATTAAAGAAAAATGGCATCGCACAGCATATTTGTCCTTCAAGGCTTTCCACGAACGACTAACACCAGTTTGCGCAGTGAACTGAGCAGCAAGTTTCTGCCAGGCTTCGTCCTTCTGCTTCCACGTAACGGCGTCGCTCTTCTTGCACTCTAAAATATGCTGATTCGACTCCACTAGTTCCACCAACAAATGCTCCTCTGAAAGCGAAAAGTTTTTCCCACGGAACCGTTTGCAATCAGGCGTGATCATTTTATTTTATACTTTATATATTTAAAATATGCAAAATTTGCCAGTCACCGACCAAAACAATAACAAAAAACAGCTGAGCCGCTCGCTATAAATGGCAACGCTGTGTATATATGTGGCAACGCTGTTAAGGCGATAGTTACTTATCGATGAAAGGTTATTTTGGCTTTGAGACAACCAAACTGTTTTAACTCGACCAGCAAAATAATGCGGCAGTTAGCTAAACGAAAATTTAACCGGACATTGAAATATTG
Source organism: Scaptomyza flava (assembly GCA_030179655.1). NCBI lineage: Eukaryota > Metazoa > Arthropoda > Insecta > Diptera > Drosophilidae > Scaptomyza > Scaptomyza flava. The sequence continues at coordinate 4,344 of JARNME010000066.1, read as the reverse complement.
GGCCTTAGCATGTCGATTAGAATTATTAGAAGGGTATGTTGAAAAGCTATGACTTTACAGGCAGAGCTGGACAGTTTAAATCCAGTTAACGAAAGCAGAGGGCCGTTAGAGGATTTGTGTGTCATTACAAAAGCGTTGTTTATGAATGCGATTAAGCCACGATTCGATACACAGGTACAACATGATTGCTCAATGAATTCGAGCCAGCGATCTCAACTGCCTAAAATGCGTCTACGGAAATTTAGTGGTAAACATTCAGAGTTTAGAAACTTTATGTGCCTTTTCGAGAGTCTCGTGGATGACGATGCGTCATTAACAAACGTTGAAAAATGTAACCATTCAGTTTCTTGTTTGTCAGATGAAGCATTGCATTGTGGTTCCGCCAGAGGCCAAAAATCAAAAAAACTGATAACAACGAATAGAAAAAAATTGCATGCAAATTGTCTCTAAAATGTTCAAACTTCTTGATGGCAAACCGGTTTTGTCTGGAAATCTAACGGGACTTTCTAAAAATAGAATGCAAAGCGCGATCATGTGTAAATTTTTGCAGCGCAGCTGTACTTAGCAAGAATTTTTACAAAACAAAATTGCGCTTCAAAGTGGTCAAACGTTTGACTTAGTGATCCGATTTTCATTATTCAAAATGCATTTTGAAGTTGAAGGTATTTACTTTAAATGTATATATTAAGAATTGAATAAATCCAACAAATTTTTTAGTGAAATTATCAAAATCGATTTAATATTTTTGTGTATTTTGTGAACGTCTTTTTTATGTTTACCTAAAGTTTTAGTTGTGTTCCCCCCCGATTCCCCCATAGATATTATGTTCATTGTATTAATCAGAGTTTTTACTCAATAAAAGTGTTTAAGTCAGCTGCAGAAACTTGCAGATGTGGGTGAAACAATCAATAACCTAACGCATCTTTTTATTTCTTCAAGGTCAAACTTGTCCAGCAGAGCCCCTGTGTTTGTTTTGTGTGTTTGTCTTCGTCTTTACTTGTGGTTTACATTGTGTATAAAAACTTCGTAATTGTTGTTTTTAACTTTTTTTTTCGTTGTTTTCAACTTTTAATTTCATAGGCAACATAAGTCGGTGTGTGTTCGCACGCCTACATATTTTTAATATATGGTGCTCCAAAAAGGCACACACGCTGGAAAATTACGACAAGTAATTGCTGATGTCCAACAAAATTTGATAAACCACGGCTTTAGAGATGAACTGAATGCGTGTATTCAATCAATTAAGTACATTTGCAAAAAAATTGTTGATTTTTGGATGCGTTATAAACGTAAGAAATCTTCTATTTTACAATATGAGTCTGATTGGCTGACTATAACGGAGTCAATTTTATTGAAAAATACAAAAATGTACCCCAAGAAAATGCGGAAAGTGCTCCACTCGGCCGTAAAAAACTAAATTTTATGGAGTCTTCAACGAGGACTAAGCGTCGGCGTATAGCTCAGCTGGTCGAAATTGATGAGACCGCTGTCTCTGCATTACGAAACGAAAACCAAACCCAAATGTATTGCCAGCGGATCCCACAGAAGTCATTTCTCTTTTAATGGAGACCGGAATGACCAAACACCAATATTTGTTGATTCGGAATTTTGTAAACAGCAAAATATTATTAGATTTTTTTCCTAGCTATCAATGCATTTTAAGCTCTAAAAAAGATAGATATCCTGACAACATATCTGTAGACGAATCCTACGCAGAAGTCGAACTTCAAAGCTTGTTAAATAACACAGCCTCGAGCATACTTGAGCTTCAATCTAATGTTATTGAAACAATTGCAGATGATTCTGTTGCTCATCTGTTATTAATTGGAAAATGGGGGTTTGATGGAAGTACGGGCCATAGCGAGTACAAGCAAACGTTTTCCAATAATGATGTAGACGACAAAAGTTTATTCGTTACATCTTACGTGCCTCTTCAACTTATTTCAAAAACTGATCAAAAAGTAATTTGGAAAAACCCTCGGCCTTCGTCAACTCGTTATTGCAGACCTATTCGATTCCAGTTTAAAAAAGAGACGACCGAAGTATCAAAATCAGAGGAGAAGTACTTTAAGGAAAAAATATATTTTCTAATACCTACAGAACTATGTGTCCAAAAGAGAAAATATTCGTTGAGCATAGCTTACAATTAACTATGGTAGATGGAAAAGTTTGTAACGCTTTAAGTGAATCGCACTCCACTAAATGTTATATTTGCGAAGCAAAGCCAACGGAGATGAACAATTTGAATGAATGTTTGGACAAAAAGGTATCAACAAAATATTTCGAGTTTGGCTTATCTCCACTGCATGCAAAAATAAGATTCTTTGAATACTTTCTTCACCTTTCTTATAAGTCAGTCATAAAAATGTGGCAGGCCAGAGGGCCCCAACAAAAAAAAAAAGTTTTAGAAAGAAAGAGAGAAGTTCAACGGGATTTTCGAGATAAAATGGGCTTAATAGTGGACCAGCCTAGAGATGGTGGCAAAGGAACATCCAACGATGGCAATGTAGCTAGAAAATTTTTTTCGAATCCTCGGTTGTCTGCAGAAATTACAGGCCTTAATGAAAATTTGATTCATCGTTGTTCCACCTTACTGCAAGCTTTGGCATCGGGACACAAAATCAAGGTACACAAATTTAATGAATATGCCCTCGATACTGCCAAAGGGTTAATCAAGGAGTATCCCTGGTATTATTTGCCTGCGACGGTTCACAAGGTGCTTATTCACGGATCTGCTATTATAGAGCACGCAATTGTTTCAATTGGAGAGCTCTCGGAGGAAGCTGCAGAGGCGAACAACAAAGAATAAAGAAATGCAGACTAAATCATACCCGCAAAATGTCACGAATACTTACAAATACAGACATTTTGAATTATTTGCTTTTACGGTCCGACCCATATATTACTGGGCAGAGAAATATTGAAAAAATGGACAATTTAAAATTATTTCCCTCAGTTAATAGGTTGCTTGAGGAGACATCCTAAAATTTTTGTATAATTTTGAAGTTACAACCATTGTAAATTTTGTTTTGTACTTAAATGGCTCATAAATTGTTATTGTTTAATTATTTGTTGGGTGTAGTTAAACCATATCAGCTAACAGATTGTAACTACCCTAAGGCCCTTGCTAGTCTAAAGTCAGTTTACGACAATAAATGCCTTATATTTATACTCGATACCGAAGGTAAAGAGTATATTGGTTTTGTGCAATGTCCGTCATGGTGTCTGTCCGTCTGTCCGTCTGTCCGTCCGTCCGTCTGTCCGTCTGTCCGTCTGTCCGTCCGTATGTGTGCAAGTTTTTTCCACACCCTTCAAGCTAGGGACTTGAAACTTTCCAATTCTCTTTTTCTATGGGATAGTAAATTAAAGTGTCAAGATTGGGGTTCTACGATAACTGGGGGGCTGGCAAATCGATAAATTCGATAGCTCAAAAACGATAAATCCGCATATTTCACACACCCTTACAGCTAGAACTACCAAATTTGGTAAGAAGATAGCTACTAGCAACCCCCAAAAAACTGCATCAAAAATTTTGGAGCCACGCCCCCCCATTCCACCCCAAGACCCCCCGCATTTTAAAGTCAAAAAAGCCTATATCTCCCACAGTTTTTGAGCTAGAGCCACCAAATTTGGTGCCAATTTAGCTGATGATGACCTTCCAAAAACTGCACCAAAAGTTTGGATGCCACGCCCACCAATACCACCCTAGCCGCCCCCAGATGCCCCAACGCTTCGTAAAAAACGGGAATGCGTGTATCTTCCAGAGTAGTGGAGAGTAGGAAGATAGCTGGCAACGACCCCCAACAATCTGCATCAAAGTTTTGGAGCCTAGCCCATCCATTCCGCCCCCCTTTCCCCACCTTATACAAACTTTGAGCTAGAGTCACCAAATTTGGTATGAAGGTAGCATTTGACATTCCACAAGGACCTGCAGCAAAAATTTGGATCCCAACCATACCGCCCCCAGCCCCCCTTTCCCCACTTTATACAAACTTCGAGCTAGAGTCACCAAATTTGGTATGAAGAGAGCAATTGACATCCCACATGGATCGGCAGCAAAAATTTGAAAGCCACGCCCACCCATACCGCCCCAAGCCCCATAGCCCCCCTTTCACCACCTGTTACATGCTTCGAGCTAGAGTCACTAAATTTGGTATGAAGGTAGCATTTGACATTCCACAAGGATCTGCAGCAAAAATTTGGATGCCACGCCCAACCATACCGCCCGCAGCCCCCCTTTCCCCACTTTATACAAACTTCGAGCTAGAGTTCCCCCCCCCCCCCCCCACCAAATTGGGTATGAAGGTACATTGACGTTCAAAGGATCCAAGTCCAAACCGCGGG